>CAUYQG010150764.1:0-14536 GCA_963574415.1 Tarsius wallacei | reverse complement strand
AAGGTCACATAGCTAGGAAGAGGAAATGGTGGGATTTGAACCTGGGCAGTCTGGCTGATGACAGAATCCCAAGGTTCCCTCAGTAAAGTACTGTGAGAATACATGGAAGTGGGCTCCTTCTGTCTCACCTCTTATCTCCCTCTCTGCCCATCATCCCAATCTCAGTGGTCACAGCCAAGAGGACAAGGTGGAGGGAGGAGAGATCATCTGTGAGGCAGGCTGGCGGGCGGGTGGGCGCAGGCAGTGGCTGCACATGCTCAAGACGTCTCTTCTGTGGCCAATTAAACAAATTGCAGCAAAACAGCATTTTATTAGTATTTGCCCACAGCAGTCTGGGCTGCAATAAATTTCCTCCAGGCTGAGGTACGGGAGAGGCAGGCGGAGGGGGCTGTGTGTGTATGTAGGGGAGCGATCGGTGCCACTGGAGGGGGTGTGGGGAGCAGGGAGTGGGAGAGAGTCGGCATGTTAAGCAGTGGATGGTGGAAGAGAAACATCAGGAATGGCCCTGGGGGCTGCTGGGTATCAGAGTGGCTGTCTTCCCAAACAACCGCTCTGCTTCATCATAAGCACCATGAGTTATGAGGTGGTGTGTGCGCTGAACACTGCGGCAAGGCCTGTGAAGCTGCCTGTCCGGGTGAGGCTGGGGGTGGGTGTGGAAGCCCAGGGACTGGCGATGGCCCCCTGAACACCATGGCAACTGCCTTAGGTCCAGCCCTCACCATGGGATACCTGGGTGGCTGAAGTGGCCTCCTAATTGGTCTCCTTCCAATCTTCATTCATTCAAGAAGTATTTATTAAAAGCTTGTTGTTTGCCAGATCCTGGAGCGAACTGTCTGTAGAGCATGCATTCTTCTGTTTAAAACATTTTTTTTTTTTTTTAAGTTGGAGTCTCACTCTGTCGCCCAGACTGGAGTGCAGTGGCTGCTCCCAGCCACCGCAGCCTCGACTTGCTGGGCTCCAGCGATCCTTCCGCCTCAGCCTTCCAAGTAGCTGGAACTACAGGCGCGTGCTACCACGCCCGGCTAATTTTTTTTTTTGATTTATTGTAGAGATGAGGTCTCACCAAGTTGCCCAGGCAGGTCTTGAACCCGCGGGCTCAGGCAATCCACTCACCTCAGCCTCCCAAAGGCACGGGATTACAGGCTGAGCCACCGAGCCCGGCTTGTTTAAAACATTTTGATGCTGCTTTCAGGATCAGTCCCAAGCTTCTGAGCCTCATGTTCAAGGCCCCTATAAGCAGGCTTCTGTCTCCCTTTCTAACCTCTTCTGTGGCCATTCCCTCCACCTCTCTGATAATAACAATAATGGCAGCTAACAATCAAATGCTCACTATGTGCCAGGCACTGATCTAAGTGCTGTACATATACAATCATGTGTTGCTTAATGACAGGGGTATATGCTGAAAAATGCATCGAAATGTAATTTCATCATTGTATGAACATCACAGAATGTGTGTACACAAGCCTAGATGGTATAGCCTACTACATACCTAGGCTATACAAGATAGCCTATTGCTCCTAGGCTATAAACCTGTGCAGCATGTTACTATACTGAATACTGTAGGCAGCTGGAACACAATGGTATTTGTGTATCTAAGCATAAAAAAGGTACAGTAAAAATGCAATGTTATAATCTTATGTAGTCATCATGTGGTCCATAATGGACTGAAATGTTGCTATGTATGCAGTGCATGACTACATGAACTTGTGGCATCCCATCACTACCCTCTGAGGTAGGTACTAATGTATCAGTCAGCACGGGTTAAGTTATGGTGCTATAACAAACCCCAACTCTCAGTGACTGAAATCAACTAACAACTATGGCTTGCTAAAGCTACAAGTCCAGTGTGCGTTGTTAGGGACTCTGCTTGTTGTAGAGGCTCGGGGACTTGAACTGATTGAGCAGTCATATCTTAAATGTTGTTGAACACTGCACTGTGCCAGAAAGACAAAAGAGAACTCAGAAGATTCTCATGCCCACCATTAAATGTCCAGGCCTGGAAAAGGTACTCGCATTTACAACTCATTGGCCTGGACTAGTCATATAACCTTACCTACCTACAGAGGGACCAGAAAATGCTCTTCTACCTGTGCCTGGAGGGGAAGATGGCCAAACATGTTTGGCAAGGAGCATTAGTAACTACCATGACTATTATTAGCACCTGTTAGCAGATGAGAAAATGGAGGTACAAAGAGATTAAGCAAACTGCCCAAAGTTTCACAGCTAGAAAGTGGTGCTGAAACCTGAACACAGGCATTCAGGCTCCACCCCTACCCAGCAGCCTCACAGTTTCTCACACTCAGCTCTCCTCGCTCCCTGCATGGTTTGCTCATGCTTTGTCTCTGCCAAGAATGCCCTCCAACCACTTCTATGTCTGGCAAACTCCTACTCAACCGTCAAGATCCTGCTTGATACTCCCTCTTCTCTCTAGTTCCAGCTGAAGGGAACCTGCACAGCACCTGCAGATGCCACCACTATGACACTAATAGCATTGTCTGTCATGAGCAGTATTTGTACCCTGTTGGGTTCCCCAAAAGCAGGACCTGCTTTATTGTCTTTGCATCCTTGGTGTCTGGCACTGGCATTGAACTGGGACAGGCTGCCTGGCAGAGGTTGGGGGCAGCAGGCATGGAGGCCTAGCAGTAGAGTGAGCACTCAAGCTCCTCTCCATTCTGGAAGTCCCTAGGCCTAGGCCCTCCCTCATTTCAGACCCCAGATGAAGGTGCCTGATGGGAGGTGAGGCTGGAGGAAGATAGAAAAGGTGGAGCTCTGGAGGTTAGCTTGGGGAGCGGGCAGCAGTGCTCCCACCCCCCAGGGTCTTCCCAAGGGCATGACAGGGTCACCTGATCCTGGGACCTGCCTTCTGGCTTTGGGCCCAGTCAGTCAGGCTGTTCAAGTTGAAAGCTCTCAGCCACAAAGGGTTTCTTTTGCCCCCAAACTATATTCTCTCCTCTCCCCAGCAACTGCAGGCCCACTGGGGCTAGCTTAGATCAAACTGGTCTCCACCCCTCCCCCACCAGCATCACTGGGTTTCAGGAGCTGGATGCCAAAGGACCGCCGGCCAGCCTTCCCCCATTCCTAAGGCAGTTTCTATTTTCAGAAGACTAGCAAGGGGGTGGGAGGCAGGGTCCCCTCTCACAATCACTGTCCACCACCAGGGGTCCAGGGTTCAAGCACACTGTTCTCCCACCTCTGAGAAAGGGCAGCCACTCAGTCCCCCTCCTCCCTCTCCTGCTTCGCTCCCCTCTCTCCCTCTCCCACCTCCGGTCCTTTTCCTCCAGGAAAATATCCTTACTTTTTCTTTTCCCCGGTTTTATTGAGATAGAGTTGGCAATTACAAATTGCATATATTTAAGTTGTGCAATTTGATGATTTGATATGTGTATACAAGGTGAAGTAGCCACTGTAATCAAGCTACTTAACATATCCATCACCCCACAGTCATCCTTTGCTTCCCTTTCTTTTCTGTGTGTGTGTGTGTGTGAGTGTGTGTGTGTGTGTGTGTGTGTTGTGAACACTTAAGATCTACTCTCTTAGCAAATTTCTATTATTATTATTTTAAAGATGTGGGGTATAATTCAGGGCTAGGTACATAAGTGGTCATCATGCAGGTAAAGCTTGGGTACCCTTATTGATGTTATGTGCCCCCCCAAACCTCCTCTGGCAGTGACCCGCTACCACCAATCCCTTTCTTATAGTATGATGATAAACGTTCAGGGTCCGCTTATGAGTGAGTACATGGAGTACTCAGATCTTTGTTTCTGTGATAAATCACTGAATATTATAGACTCTAAATCTATCCAAGTTGCTGCAAAGTCCGTAATTTTGTTTTTCTTTATGGCTGCATAGTATTCCATCGTGTGTACGTACCACATTTTCTTTATCCAGTCCATTTTCAATGGGCAGCACGGTTGGCTCTGTGTTTTTGCTATTGTGAATAGTGTTGCAATAAACAAATTTCAAGTGTGCAATGCAATCTTGTTAGCAACAGTCATGTTGTGGTACATCAGGTCTCCAGAACTTCTTCGTCTGGCATAACTGAAATTTTATATCCCTTGCCCAACATCTCCCCATTGCTCCAGCACCTGGTAACTACCATCTACACTCTGCTTCTATGAGTCTGACTTATGACTTATCCACACATAAGTGAAATCTTGCAGTATTTGTCTTTCTGTGTCTGGCTTATTTCACTGGCACAATATCCCCCAGCATCACCCATGCTGTTGCAACTGGCAGGATTTCTTTCTTTTTAAAGGCTGAATAATATTTCATACACATGAGAAGGGACTCCCCCCAAATTTATTTATTAAAAATTGATTTATTCTTACGTGTTTAAACTTTCGTCACCTTCAAAGTACTCTGTTTGACGCAACACACCTATCAAGACACTTTTTCCGCTGCTCAGAACAGTTTTTGAACTCTTCAATTTTGATGCCTTTAGTGCTTCTGCCATTTTTTTGTTTCACCTCTTCCACATCAGCAAAACGTTTCCCTTTGAGGACTTTTTTCATCCAAAGAAACAAACAAAAAAAGTTGCTAGGGGTGAGATTAGGGGGACAGGGAGGGTGAAGGATGGGAGTCACACAGTTTTTGGTCAAAATTGCTGAACACTGAGTGCGGTGTGGGTCGGTGTGCTCATAAATCACCCATCATAAAATAAGCAAATGTGTTGAATCTCCAAAAGAAAATTCTGAAGCGGAATGTAACCTCTCACAACAACCCTAGCTGATCACTACATTGATGCCAATGGTTTCCTAGAACACTTACTTAGTGGTGGAAGCCGGTACTACCAGCCTGTACTACTTCCCCAAAAATTTTTTGGGGTCCTCCCTCATGTATCTCATATACATATCCCATATGTGTGTGTGCATCCATCTATCTCTCTCTCTCTCTCTCTCTTTTTTTGAGTTGGAGTCTCACTCTGTCACCCAGACTGGAGTGCAGTAGCCGCTCCCAGCCACCGCAGCCTCGACCTGTTGGGCTCCAGCGATCCTTCCGCCTCAGCCTTCCAAGTAGCTGGAACTACAGGCGTGCACTACCACGCCCGGCTAATTTTTTTAAATTTACTGTAGAGATAAGGTTTCGCCAAGTTGCCCAGGCGGGTCTCGAACCCACAGGCTCAGGCAATCCACTCACCTCAGCCTCCCAAAGTGCAGGATTACAGGCTGAGCCACCGAGCCCGGCTTATCTATCTCTTTATCCATCCATCCATCAACAGACAAATGCCCTTACTTTTTGACAGCCGAGAGGCCATACCTCCTTCAGGCAGGCGTATTACCTGTCCACAACTGAGACTGGAGCTGGTGTGCAGTAGGGATTCAATGAGTATTTGCTGAGTGTGTGAATGAATGAAACAAATTCCATTCAAAGGAGGCATCACCTCCGGTCCCATGGTAGAGACACAGAGCCTTAGTGCCCCATCTTCATCTTGTCATTAAAAGGATTATACTTTGCTGATATAATCTTGCTGAACTCCCAAGAATGAGGCAACAGACTACAGGCCTCTTGCTCTCAACAAGATTGTACTAAAGTCCCAGGAAATATGGCTTCACCTGGTCAACCAAGCAACACCTACTGTGTACAAGGCCAGGTGCTACCAGGCCCACAGACAAGAAGGCCCTCTCACTGCCCCTGGCTGCTCACAAGCTGCCAGGGAGCCAAGTCATGTGGGCTCTAGCAGAGACAGGTCTAGCTGATGGGAAGGAAAGGAAGGCCAAAGGCACTTATTTATTTCTTATTTTCCTCATGTATATTCCTATATTTAAATGTTCTCTCTCTCTTTTTTTTTAGTCATAGTCTCACTCTGTCGTCCAGGATGGAGTGCTGTGGCACACTCACAGCCACCACAGCCTCGACCTCCTGGGTTCAGGCGAGCCTTCTGCCTCAGCCTTCTAAGTAGCTGGAACCACAGGCATGTGCCACTATGCCCAGCTAATTTTTTTGTTTGTTTGTTTATTGTAGAGATGAGGTCTTGCCAAGTTGCCCAGGCAGGTCTTGAACCCATAGGCTCAGTGCTGGGATTACAGACATGTTTTCTAAGGAGCGTATTTTGCTTTTGTAATTTTTCCAACAAAATTGAATTGTTTACAGAGAAGGCATGGCCCCTTATACAGGAGACTTGGCCTAGAAGAAGTGGGCTGGAGGTCTTCCTCCCACCCAAACCCAAATTTAGTCATCTTGGGGGATAGGGACCATCGATTCTCATACAGCAAGACAGAGAAGCCAGGTTCAAGGCCCTGGATGGTTTGGGTGGCGGTAGAGGTAATGGGCCAGGGTAAGGGACCTGGAGAGGGAGGCTTGGAGGCCTCATCCTGGCCTGGCTCAGCCACCCTGGGTGAGGGGACCAGCCAGGGCTGGCTGGAGTCAAAGCCCCATTCTCCAATAAGCCAAGTCTCCAGAGTGTGGGACAAGCTCAGCACCGACAGATGGGGATAGGGATGGGGGTGTCTCAGCAGAGTCCTAGATCTCAGCAGCAAGGCTGTGGAATGGCAGCAGGACTGAGTGAGACCCTTGTGACTGGTTAGGGGTAGAGGGAAATGCAGACATATGTATTGTGTGTGGTCCATTGTGTTTACAAAGTACTTTCACATTCCTAAGACAACTTGTCACCACAGCCCAATGAGACTGTTATTCCCATTTTACAGGTTAGATTCCTGAGTTTCAGGAAGGTAATTGGCCAGAGGTCACATGACTGGTGAAGAGATGAGTCTTAACCCAAGTCTTCTGATCACAAGTGTTTTTCTATGGAGTTTTGGATGGTGAGGACAAAGAAACAGCCCAACCCAGCTTCCAAATCTCTCCCCCCACCCTCTGCAATAGCTATAGATTGAGAGCAAGGAAAGAACAGGGTTCCACCAATTCAGTGGTCTCACCACAGAACCCACTGCTCCCAGGTTGTCCTCCAAGACACACCAACTTTCAGCCCCACTTGGGAATGACACTTTGAGGCCTACACGATGGGCTCTTGGCTTCTCGTGAGCCTTAAAGTGTGCAGTCCTGAGACAGGACAGGGCTGGTAAGACTCTCCATGCTGAGGCAACTGAAACTGATCCAGGGTTACACAGCAAATGAAGGTCTGAGCTGAGACTACAAATCTGAGTGTGTAACTTGAAGGCCCTTCCTCTGTGGGTCTTCTCTCGGTCACCAGCCATCTTCCCGCCTTCCTTCCCATTTTTACCCCTAAGGACTGGAGCAGGCATCGGACTGAGAGCATCAGACTGCTATTTTCCTTCCTTCTGAGATAGCTAGGGTAGAGAATTCCCAAACTTTTTCTTTCTTTCTTTCTTTTTTTTTGAGTTGGAGTCTCACTCTGTCGCCCAGGCTGAAGTACAGTGGCACACTCACAACCACTCCAGTGTCGACCTGCTGGGCTCTGGCGATCCTTCTGCCTCAGCCTTCCAAGTAGCCAGAACTACAGGCGCGCACTACCACACCTGGCTATTTATTTACTTATTGTAGAGACAAGGTCTTGCCAAGTTGTGTGGGCTGATCTCGAACCCATGGGCTCAGGCAATCCACTCGCCTCGGCCTCCCAAAGTGCTGGGATTACAGGCTGAGCCACCGAGCCCAGCCCCAACCTTTTTCTAGAGAGACCCTCCAGGGTGTCTAGCCTAAAATCCTGGTGGCAAGGCTCTGGCTAGGAGTTATGGCCAGAAGTGGCAGGCTCCTCTGAAGACCGGGCTGTGTGGGTTCTCTCATTGGGGCCCCTAATCTTCACCTTTCTCCCTGTTTGAACACCCAGTGGGATCTTGGCCCCATTAGTAGACACCTCCCCTCACCAGGGTGTGTATGCCCCCATGGCAGCCGTGCTGTCACTGGGTGGGGGTGAGTGACAGACAGTCATAGGCCCCAGTGGCACGCTGAAGATAACCGCTCTTGACAGATGAAGACGCAGCCCAGGCAAAAGCTACATCCTATTTGGCTTTTAATTTGGAGTCCCCGAGAGTGAATTCGGAAGCTCCCACTCTTGTCCTCACGTGCAAAGTGGATCTGACTTTCAGGAAATGACCTGAAGTGAAACCACATTACTTATCAGCACGTCTGAGATTCACAGCCTTCACGCTCCCGCCCCCATCCCCGGAGGGATCAGGGCTTCCACTCACTTATTCCTGTCCCCTCACACACACCTCTATCTTATTGAGGGGGCAGTTCGTGAGGCCCAGGCCCCCTGGTGACCTCAGGGTTGCATTGGGGGAGGGTGGTGCTCCACCATAAGCTTGGAATTGGGAAATGCCCATCAACAATTTTGTCTAACCCACAAATCTGCAAATAATGGACCATTGTCCTGATTCAGTTGGCATGCTCCTGATTTTGTGTGGTCTTAAGCTAAGAATGACTTTCTAAAAGGTTGAAAAGAATCAAAAGGATAAATTTTGTGACTTGTGAAAATTACATGAAATTCACATCTTAAAGTCCATAAATAAAGTGTTCATGAAACACAGCCACGCCCATTCATTAATATAGAGTCTGGCTGCTTTGAGCTACCACAGCGAAGTTGAATAGTTGAGACAGCAACCTTATGGCCTGCCAAGCCTAAAATATTTACTATCCTGGTTCTCTACAGATAAAATTTGCTGATCCCTGATCTAAACTCTCATTTCCCCCAATTGAAAGCATTTAAAAATCAGTGGGGGTGGGAGGTGGGCAGGAGTCATCCTTAAGTCCCACCCTCAGTAGGCAAGATAAGGATATCCTGCTAACTGTTCCCCATCCCCATATCTCAGAGCGGGAAATGAAATGTGCTCTATCAGCCCTTGCCACAGGTAGTGGGGACGGGTGACTAAGACGCTCTCCGCAGCCCATCATGTGCAGGGTTAAGTCCAGGGGACAATGGTGAGTATCCCTGGCCCTACACCCAGGGCGTTCACAGTCTAGGGTGGGAGGTCTAGACAGAAAGGTAAACAGATAAAGACCTTATCCTGTGGTAGGTGTGACCGGTGGAAATCTGCCCCAGGAGCTGAGGAGACAGGGTGTGGGTACCTAGCAGCTGGGGGTGTGAAGGAAAGCTTCCTGGAATCCCCAAGAGGGCTTTGAAAACTCTGCTGATTCCCAGAGCCCCCAGAGGTTCTGGTTCCATCTGTCCATCAGTGGGCCCTGGGCACTGTTAAGTTTTTAGAGCTTCCTAGGTGACTCAAATGTTCAACCAGGGCTGTGAGCGAGTGGGAATTGGCTGGGTGAAGCAGGCAGGAGGTGGTCCTGGCAGAATGAGGACAGCCAGGAGAAAAGGCTGGGGTTCCCCACAGGGATGTGTGACCCTCCCCACAGCACCCCTCCTTGGATCTTCAGCGGGCTCTTCCCAGAGGAAGTCTTTCCCCCACCCTGATAACCCCGTTATCTCTCCAGGTAAAGTGCTGATCCCATCAAACTCATCCACAAACTGAGTCAGAATGAGCCAATTCCCAGGCTCAGGAAAAAGCATGTCCCTTGGTGATAGGATAAGGAAGGAAATGGTAGTCTACACATCATTAAGTCGACCCCCCATCACCCTCCCCACACCCAAATCGTGCTGAGATTTAATCCCAGGGCCAAGCGCTCTCCAGGTGCAGGTGGGAAGAAGCTTTGAGCCTCCATTTCCCCCTCTCCCTGGCTTCTCAGGAATCCCCTCAGTAATGAGGCCTGAAAGCAGTGAGGGAGGAGTTCAGCCTTGCTCTCCCTGTCTGTCCCCCTCACGGTCCTCCTCCGGGGCTGACTGTCAGAACTCTCTGGACTCACCCGGCCCTATCTTTGATCGCTCAGGTAATGGCCTGGCCTGCTCTCCGTGGAGGCAGGGAATAGAGTTAGCACCCACGCTCCGGGAGCCCTGACAGCCCGTTTAACAAGGTGTCCAACATCCCATTTCCTCTGCACTTCCTCTCGCTTTAATCCTTTTATGCGAAACTCACTCAGGAGCAAGCCCTGTGAAATTGAGGCCTCTCCGCACACACCACTTGGCCCGCTCCCTGTTCCTCCTGGAGTACAGCCCCCTCCCACCCCAGATGCCTGGGAAAAGTGAGGCTGGACGTGGGGAGGGGGCCTGGTACCCCAGAGGGTCACCCCTAAACCCTGGGGGTGGGAGTGCTGATGAGGCCCCTCAGAGATGGCTTTGAGTTGCTGACCCCAAGTTGGGGCTTCTCGGGCTACAGCCCAGGCCTGACACCCAGGCCACCATTCGAGCCCCTCTTCCCTCCCTCCTCCTCAGATCATGGCCCCTCCTGGACTAAAAAGAAGAAGGAAGTTTCTAGTAGCTACAAAGAAACTTGTGACCTCATGCCCACCCCGCAGCCCTAACCCTCTCCAAGAAAAACAAATTACTGACTTTGGGGTTTCAACACCCAAAGTTGAGGAAATGAGAGTCCTCCGAGTCAGCCCAGCCAGGGCAGGGATGAGATGAGGCCCAGGTAATCTTGTCTGAGGGTGGTGGAATATACAATGCTAATCACGAAGGAGAGGCCATTGGAGAAGTCTGATGGCCTTTCTTTGCTTGGCTTCCTCCTCACCATCAACTGCTGCCCTCCCTGCCATGGACTCCCTCCGATTCCACTCACTTGACAGTGGAACACCTCAGTCTCCCCTGGCACGATAAGGGTACCCTGCTAACTCAAAGGACCAGACTCCTTTCTTACTATGTAAGGAAGCCCCTGACATCCTATAGACACTCACCCAGCTTCTCTTCCTCTGATCCTCAAGCCTGCCTCTGCAGTGGACACAGGGCTGGTGAGGGCCATGCCTGGACCATTGACCATCATGTTCAGAGGTAGCTTTGGCTTGGGGAGGGGGGTGGTGCATGGGCAAGGGCTCCCATGCCCTGCAGTTCTCCCCACCCTTTTCCTCCCTGGGACCCAGGGCCTCCCAGCCTACCCCAGAACATGGATGGGTGGCCTGGTCAGTCCAGGACTGGCCCACTCTCCTCTGGGCCCTGCTGCCCCCTTGAGATGCTGAAGAGGACCCAGTCTGCTGTCAGAGAGCAGTGAGGCAGGGCAGAAGGAGATGGTATGAGATTCCCAGGGACGGAAAAAACACAGAGACAGACCTGGGGCCAAAATGGAGACCATGAGATGTGGAGGGAGACAGAGGGATGGGAAGGAGGGGATAGGAGAGAGAAATGGAGAGAGGGGAAGATGGAGCGGCCTCCGAGGAATCCTGATCTTTAAAGCTGACTGATAAAAAGCTTGTTCCAAAGACAAATTCTTTCAAGCCAACAGTTCCAATGAGACTTTCCGTCACTTTCCCTCTCACAGCCTGGCCCCTTCTCTCCAGGAGGATGATGAAAGAACGTCTTCATCTCTTCTCGCCTCCAGTCCCCCCACCTTTTCCTCTCCCAGCACGCGCTGGGACCGAGCCTATGACTCTCCCTCCCCAGTAGGCTCTCCCCACCATCTACACCCCCAGTCCCTGCTGCTGCACCCTCTCCCCTGGTTTCCTGTTTCTCTGGACAGAGAGGTCCTCTGCTTCCTGACTCTCTTTCCTTCTCCCCCTCTTGTCTTCCTTCTGCACTGTCATTATTTTTGACATGGCCTCTGCTCCTGGCAGTGGCTCGGGAATGAGAGTTCCCCACTTTCTCTCTCGGATTTCTGAAGCAATTATATCAGCCCAAGCTTCTTGGCTTGGGTAATTGAGGCCAGGAGGGTTCCTTTGTTTCATCTCCTCCTTCTCTGTCCTTGAGGTCTTGGTCCCTCAGAGAGTCAGGGCATCAGGCCTGGTTTGTGCCCGGACCCAAACACCTAAGCTGGGTCTCCTTTCGGGGGATGGGCATTCTCTCCTTACTCTGCCTCCCCATTCCCAGCTACAGCTGAGACCAGACACCACCTCCCCCTACTGTTCCAACCACCCCCTGCTATCCAGTTAGATTTGCCTGTTGTCCACATTTGGAAAACACATCTCTGACAGGTCCCATCCCAAATCATTATCTAAGAGCATCTTGGCCCAAGATCCAGAACAGAATTCGATCTCTTTTTGTTTCCATTCAGGGTTTCTCCTCTGCCAAAATCTCCACTCCCTTCAGTATCTCTCCCTCTTCCTCTGGAACAACCTCTACTTATTACTCAAGGCCCTACTGAACTGCCACCTCCTCTGGAAAGCCTTTCTGACTCTCCCAGCTGCTCCTTCCAAGCTCCATTTGCACAAATAGCAGAAGCACCATAGCAACTTGTATGTGGGTCCATCTCTGATGAGATTGTGAATTCCTTGAGAGCATCAACTTCATCTTATCTAACAAACACATGTCGAGAGCCTAGTATATGCCAGGTGTCGGTTTGGTTATATAGAAATTCATTCATTCAACAAGTATTTACTGAGCACCTCATATGTGTCAGGCTGGGGCTATAATGGTGACCACAACAGACACGGTTCCTCTCCTCCTGGGACTTACACTCTAGTAGGAGTCACAGACACACCAGCTACCATATAGGGTGGTAGGTGATGCGTTGGGGGAGGGGAGTTAAGTGCACCATTGTCCCCAGGTGGGGGGGCACCTGGCCCACATGGAGAGTCGGAAAGTCACCCTGGAAGGGGGATAAATGGGATGTTTTCAGGTGAAGAAGAGAACAGTGGAGGCTTAGGACATTAAAAGCATGAGACAGAATGGCCAATATGGAGGCCACAAGGAGGGTGGGTAAGACAGGAGACTTTGGCAGGAGTGGCAGGTGGGAAGAGATGAAGACCCATACCCCAAGCATCATCTTTCTCCAGTAAGAGCCAGGGAATTGTTTTTTAAAGATAAAATTCCTGCTCTGTCACCCAAGTCACAGTACAGTGGTGTGATCATAGCTCACTGCAGACTTGAACTCCTGGGTTCAAGCAGTCCTCTTGCCTCAGCCTCCCAGGTAGCTGGGATTACAGATGTGCACCACCATGTCCAGTTCAGGTAAATTTCTTGATACTGAAAGAGTGGAGTCCACACTCATCAATGCCTACCATGTTCAGGGCACCAGTACTTGGGATAGAAGACAAGATTTACAAGTACGATGATCATAAACAACAGCCAGCATGTACTGAGTTTCTCGCCTGCTGTGTGCCAAGTACTGTGCATGGGTTTCACAGGTGTCATCTGACTTACTCCTCATGGCAGCTCTTTGTGGGATGTTTATGATGACCCCTGGTGCACTAAGGCTCAGAGAGGTGAAGGGAATTTCCCCAAGCCACATAGGAGCCAGTATTTGAACACTGGCTTAATTGCAGCATAATAGCCTCTCCCTGGGCAAAGCAGGGCTTGGTCTCGCATACTGCAGAGACTCTGACACCCCAGCCCTCTGAACTGCTGTCTCCTGTCCCTTGGAGCCAACTTCCCAAGAAACCCACAGCATCCTCCCTCCCTCCTCTTTCTTTCCTCTGCCCCACAGACTGAGTACTCCATTTCCTCCCTGGCCCTTCCCCTCCCCTCAAAGAGAGAAAAAATGGAGAGAAAATGGATCTTTAAAGATACATGTATCCATCACTGTTATTTACATTCTAATGTGCGTCTGTGGCTCTGCTCCAATGGGGGAAATGTAAATCAGGTGGACACCGCTCCCGAAAGCCCTAAAGAGCTTGGCTCCCCCAAATTAGAATAGAAAATGCTCTTTTAAAATGCACCTTTAATATGTAAAAGCCTGCCGACCTGGGCTCTAAATAAACCAAACTTGAACCAGATGCCAAATAGAGTAGATGAAGGACAGGTGCGCAGAGGGTCCCGGGCTGGGGAATGAGGCCTAAACAGCTATTTATATTAATGCAAAGAAAGTTCAACATTCTTTCCCTTGATATATGCTGCAGTGGGAGGTGGTTTTTGTCCCACCAGCAAGAATAAAATGCACAGCTCATGATGGGCAGGGTCACATGTGCGAGATAAAAAGCTCTGGGTATAATATATGTCTCCGCTGCGTATTCTCTGCAGGCCTTGCGTTAGATCTGCGGATGACAAGAAGAAAACACTTACTCAAGGTTAGACTCCGCTCACCAGGCTCCTGATCACAGCTCCCTGTCCTGAAGAAATGCAGCTGCCTCCAGGCTGGACTCTTGGGGCACCCTGCCTGCCTTGGTGTTGAGTCTGCAAGTGGGCCTTGGCTGGGGCTGGAGAGGGGCTGTTGGCTGGGGTCAGGGAATGCCTGCATCTTCTGGCTGGAGAGGCAATGTGTGTCCTTCCTACCAGGGATGCTCTGACTCCCTGCAGATAGCCTCACAGTTGCCAGGGCCGCTTATAGAGCAGGCCTCTATGACTGGGGGAGGAGGTGGTCTTTAGTTCCTTCATGGGGGTGTTATGTGAACTCCTGGCCTCCTCTTTGTATACAAGTCAGAATTCATTCATTCATTTATTAATTTCATGCAGACAACATTTAACAGAGTATTACTAAGATCCTCTGCAGGACCATAATGGGAGGCGGTAGGATGTGGAGGTTCTGGTAGACGTAAAATGAGGATGATAGCGTGTTCAAAGTAATCTGCCTAGTGCAGGGCAGCGGTACACAATCAATAATGGCCACATCATCATTTTTGTTTTTCACCAACCAACCAGCTTTATCAGGTTGAATCATTGTCGTTGTTAGGCAATGTGTCGGAGTGAGGGGAGAGACCCAATGACTGC
>CAUYQG010150763.1:0-16839 GCA_963574415.1 Tarsius wallacei | reverse complement strand
TTTTTTGTTTGTTTGTTTTGCTTGTTTTGTTGTTGTTTTGTTGTTTATTTGTTTGGTTCTTGTTTTAGTTTTTTTTTTTTTTACATCTATTGATGTATTTAATTATGTTTAAGGTCTTGAGAATGTTGAACCAGCCCTGCATCCAGGGGATGAAGGCTACTTGGCTGTGGTGAATGATTTTTGAAATATGTTGTTGGATCTGGTTTGCTATGATCTTGTTGAGAATTTTAGCATTGGTCTGTAGTTCTCTTTCTTTGTTGGATCTTTATCTGGTTTTGGTATCAATGTGATGTTAGTTTCATAAAAGTGATTTGGGGAAAGTTCCACCTTTCTCAATTGCCTGGAATACTTTCAATAGGATTGGTATCAGTTCCTCCTTGTATGTTTTGTAGAATTCTGCTGGAAAGTCATCTGGTCCAGGGCTTTTTTTGTAGGAAGTTTTCTTGTGACATAGTCAATTTCCTGGATTGTTATTGGTCTATTTAAGTTTCCTATTTTTTCTTCTTTCAACCTGGGGAGGTGGTGTGATGTCAGAAAGTCCTTCATTTCTTTTAGGTTTTCAAGTTCGTTTCTATACAAGTGCACATAGTAGTCTCTGATAATATTTTGTATTTCTTTGGAGTGAATTGTGACTTGATGTTTTACATTTCTGATTGCATTTGTTTGGGCTTTTTCTCTCTTTTTCTTGGTCAGTCTAGATAGGAGTCCATCAATCTTGGTTATCCTTTCAAAGAACCATCTTTTTGCTTTATTGATATTTTTTGTATTTTTTTTCTATGTCCCAAATTTGGGCTTTTATTTTGGTAATCTAGATTCTTCTGCTGAAGTTAGGGTTTTGGGGGTCTTGCTTTTCTAGCTTCCTTAGGTGATTTGTTAGGCTGTTAACTTATGAACTTTCCATTTTCTTCATGTGTCTTTGTAGAGATATGAGTTCTCCTCTTAGTATTGTTTTCATGGCATCCCAGAGGTTTTGGTAAGATGTTTCTTCATTTTTATTTGTTTCTAGGTATCTTTTAATCTCTGTTTTGATTTCCATGTTGACCCAAGAGTTGTTTAGCATCATGCTGTTTAGTGTCCATGTCTTTGTGGGTTTGGGGGGAAATTTGTTGTTGATATTTGTTTTCCACTGTGGTCTGAGAAGGTGCAAGGCAGTACTTCAATCTTATGGAATTTGTTTATGCTTGATTTATGGCCAAAGATGTGGTCGATCTTAGAGTACGTTCCATGTGGTGATGAGTAGAATGTATATTCCATGGTTGCTGGGTGGAGTGTTCTGTAGGTATCAGTTAGTCCATTTGGTCAAGTGTCACACTGAGGTTCTGGATCTCTCTGTTGATACTTTGTTTTGATGATCTGTCTAGGACTGTGAGTGGGGTATATAAGTCCTCAGCTATGATAGTGTTAGAGTCAATATCTTTTTAAAGTTTATCTAGAAGCTGCTTTATGAAGGTGGTTGGTGTTCCTATGTTGGGTGCTTATATGTTTAGGATGGATATATCTTGTTGATGGATTGAACATTTTTGTGTTCTGTTTGCCTGGAATTTTGTTTCCCATCTTCTTACTTTGAGTCTGTGAGTGTACTTTCTGGTGAGAGGAGTCTTTTGGAGACATATATTGTTGCCTCATGATATTTTAACTATTTTGCCATTCTCTGTCTTTTCAGTGGTGCCTTCAATCCATTAACATTCAGGTTAATTATTGATGTGAGAGTCTATCCCTGTCATGAGGTTCTTACAGAGTTTGTTGTTGTTGCTGTTTATTTGTTGTCTTTCTTTTGATTTTGGGATTGATTTATGTGTATTTTCCATCTTTTTCTTGCATTCTTGGGAAGGGCATTGTCATTCTTTTTTTCCTTTCTTCCATGTTTAATGCTTTCTTGAGTGTTTCTTGTAGAGCTGGTCTGGAGGCAGCATAAGCTCTTAGGGATTGAATGTGGGAAGGATTTTAATTCTCCATCACTGATAAAGCTTAACTTAGCTGAGTAAGTAATTCTTGGTTGAAATTGTTTATCTTTGAGAACTTTGAAGATTGGGCTCCAAGCTCTTCTAGCCTGAAGTTTTTCTGTAGATAAGTCTGCTGCTATTCTAATTGGTCTTCCCCAGTATGGAGTCTGACCTTTCTCTCTTGTTGTCTTTAGGATTTTTTCTTTTATATCTACTTTGTGTAGGGAATTACTATGTGTCTAGCTGTTGGTCTTTTCATTTGTTGTCTTGCAGGGGTTCTCTGAATCTCTTGTGTTTGAATGGTCACATCACTGATGAGATGAGGGAAGTTTTCTTAGATAAATTCATGGAAGGTTTGTTCCAGGGTGATTTCTGTCTCTCTATCTGCCTCAGTAATTCCAATTAATCTTAGGTTTGGCTTCTTGAAATAATCGCTCATCTCTCAGAGGTTTTGTTTTGTTTTTTAAAACTTCTTTTCTATGCTTTTAACAGTTTGGGTTAGTTCCATATTTTGGTCCTCAAGCTCTGAGATTCTTTCCTCTGCTTGGTTAATTCTGCTTTCCATGCTTATCAGTTTGTTATTTATTTCATTCACTGTATTCTTTATTGTTGTTATCTAATTTATCAACTCCTTTCTTTCCTCTTGTCTCTCCTCAGTTCTATTTATTCTCTCTATTAATGTCTTGATAACTGGGTTTGTAGTTTGAGATGAATCATTCTGGGGGCTCTTCATTGTTTGCATTCTGACGTGTGTATTCTCAGTGACTGACCTCCCAGAGATCTATCTGTGTGAGACCCATTTTCTTCCTTTGGGTTTTCTTCATTTTTGTAGATTTCCCACTCCATTTTTTACTTCTTTAATTATGTTGTTCAGGGATGGGGGTTAGCTTTTACTTCGGTTTACTCAATCTCTTATTCTTCCTTATGTGGATCCTCTGACTTTGTTCAATTCTGAAACTAGACTATGGGTTGGGAGCTGTACTTTTTGCAGCTTTGATATTTAATTCAGGGGGAGTTGTGATTCAGAAACTATTTGCAGATCCCAGTATCCACTGACAGGTGTGTGTGGGCCCCCTGGAACCCACTTCCCATTGCCTTACAATCTGTCCATGGAGTGGAGGTATAGGTTTGCCCCCTGAAAGCAAAATGAGGTAAGAAAAAGGAAAAAAATGGAAAAAGGAAGGAGGGGGCTGAGAGGAAAGTGGAGAGAGAAAAGAAGAAGAGGGAAAACAGATGGGCATACCAACTAACAAATGAAAAGAGACACAAACAAAGGCATAAAAGTTAAAAAAATACAGACAATCATACAAACACACTAACTGAGACCCCCCCCACTGATGTACTGTTCTTCAGAAACACCCATACACAAACAAGAAATCTAAAAAATAGCAATAAAATAAAAGAAACAAAACAAGTATGAGAACATAATCAAAAACAGAAATAGAGAAGAGAAAAGAAAAAAAAAAAAAACTAAAACAAGAACCAAACAAATAAACAACAAAACAACAACAAAACAAGCAAAACAAACAAACAAAAAACCCAAAACTCACTCCGAGGCTGTTCTTATAACTTCAACTTCCTTTCAGCTCTTGTCTCCAGCCTCTCTCCTCTGCTCTCAGCACAGACTGATAGGGCTGCTCTCAGCGTGGGTCAGATGCCCCACCAACAACTATGGGAGGATCAGATCTGGACTCATCTGGCTTGCTGCTGCTATTGTCAATTCTCCCAGTCCTATCTGATGTGTCTGTGCCTGTTCCAGCATGGGTGAGGAACATCTGTCTCTCTGAGTGTGATTATATAACCTCTAGGTCCCAGGTTGGAGGCTGGGTGGAGCTGGGTGAAACAACGCAGGTCTCTGCCTGGTCCCAGGACAGAGAAAATGACTCTGGTCTGCATCTCCTCACTGATGGTGGGGCTACTCTCCAGCTCTCCCCAACCTGCTCTCTTCACAATTCCAGAGCTCCTGCTACTCTGCTGTCACAGGTGATGGTGTGGGCCAGGTCCCAGGTGGTAAGAATCATCTGTATTCCCTAGCCTTTTCACAGGAGAGCCCTGAGAACAACAGATGATCCTGTGCATTCGTGGCTCCAATTTCGGGGCAGTGGGAGGTTGCAGTCACCTCTGGAGAAGAACCTGGGTACGTGAACCTGAGTTTCCCCCAAATGGACTTTCACTCACACACCAGCACACACCCACTCATGCAAAGAGTCTTTGTGGATACTCACTTTTGCAGAGACTCTCACAGTCTGCTCTGTCCCATTGTCATCTTGCTGGAAATCCTATGTTAGTATTTAAACTAGAAGTTATAATCCTCCATCACAAAAATCTTCAGGTGTCAATTACTTTACCAGTGAAATTTCTAAAAGCATTATGAAAGAAATACTACCAATATTATGCAAACTCTTCAAAAAATTAGAAATAGAAAATAAGGATACTATGAAGTCAATGAATCCTTGACAAGGACATTACACAAAAGGAAAACTGTAGACCAATTTCTTTCTATATATGCAAAAAATCTTTAATAGCATATTTGGAAATCAAACCACATGATATATGATGAGAGTACAAAATTGGATTTATTCCAGGAATGCAAGGTTGGTTTGAAATTTAGAAACAATCATATCATTTACAACATTGATGACATAAAAGATAAAAAATGTAAACATCTCAATAGATACAGCACAAACATTTGAAAAATTCAATAATCATTATAAAAACTCTAAGCAATCCAATAATAAAGTGAAATTTATTAAATCTAATAATATCTATGAAAAACCAGACAGCAAATGTCACATACACTAAATAGTGATATATTGAAACTTTTTCCCTGAAATTGGTATTGACTTGAAGATGGCCACTATTGCCATTTCTACACAAAGTTGTACTGGAGGTCTTATCTACTGCAACAAGTCAAGCCAAAGAAATAAAAGGCATAACAATTGAATATGCCTTTCATACTCAGTCTTTAGTATTGAGTGTAAGACTATTATTTTACATAGGCAACATGAATATTCACATATACAATAAAATTAAGAGGTGAATTTTTCATGGTTGCTGACTAAAAATCAGTTATATTTCTATTGCTATGACTAAATAAATAAAAAATAAAAAATTTGGATTATTATTTAAAATTCCACCAAACTCCTCATATATCTAGTAATAAATCAAAAGCATTAGAAGAAACCTATGCACAAGAAACCATTAAACATTGTTGAGAACAATTAAAGAAGATATAAATCAAATGAAGGATATAACATGTTTATACATTGACAGAGTCAACACTTTAAGGAAGCCAACTCTTCAGATCATTGATCCATTCAATGTGATCCCATTCGAGATCTCAGCAGGCTTTCTTGTGTACATCTATACATGTATATATGTGTGTGTGTGTGTGGTGTGCATGCATAATGACAAAGTGATTCTAATATTTATGTGTTTTCATATACATATGTGTATATATTTATGTATATATACATATATTTATATAAATTTATGTGTATATATACATATATTTATATATAAAAATAAAATGTATATGTATATTTATATATAAAGGGACTAGAATTGCCAAATCAATTTTTAAGAAGAGAAAATGTGGAGAGCTTACACTCATAATTTATTTCAAGTGAGTGATGACAATTAGATGGCAGAATAGGACTTTTATAGAAATCTCAATTTGTACTATACATGTATGAAAATACCTTCAGAAGAACTACTAAATCCAGATGAGAGATTACAGCACCTGGGTAGAGCACTGAGATAAGAAAATGTTCATTAAAAATGGTAGAAAGGGCAGGGTACGGTGGCTCAAACCTGTAATTCTAGCACTTTGGGTGGCCAAGGCGAGAGGAATGACTGAGCTCAGGGGTTCAAGACCCGCCTGAGCAAATTGGTGAGACCTCGTCTCTACAATAAATCAAATAAAATATAAGCCAGGCATGGTAGACTGGAAGGTAGACATGGAAGGTAGACTTGGAAGTTAGACATGGAAGACATGGAAGTATCACCTGAGCCCAGCAGGTCGAGGTTACAGTGGCCATGAGTGTGCCACTGCACTCCAGCCTGGGCGACAGAGTGACGCCAAGTCAAAAAAAAGCGGGGTGGGGGTAGAAAAGACAGTTTTTTGCATTATTTTCACCACACTTTGCCCAAGCCCAGAAAGTGTAGCGTGGAGAAAGATATCCTCTGTGAGGGGAAAGGAGAATGCAGTGGGCACCTGATTTCACCAACACCGGACCTGTCCCAGTGAACCCCAGTGCTAAGCTAGGCTCTGTAACTCTAGTCTCCAGGCTCAGTCCCATGGATCCAGGCACCAGGCCTAGGCTTGTGGACCCAGGTGCTAGGGCTACTCAGTGGACACTGTACTCAGACAAATCTCCACAGACAAAGGGACAGAAACATTCTTGTGGACCAAGACACCAGGCCTGCCTCAGCATCAATCTGGCTTCAATGGACTCAGGCTCAGAGCCCATCTCAGTGCCAGTCTGACTTTTATAGACCCAAGCTTTAGGCTTGTTGCCATGGGCACAGACTCTCTTATAAACTCATTTAATAATCCCTCCCCAGTGGACTTTGGCACTAGGCCAATTCCTACAGACCCAGGATTTAGACCCATACTCACTGACCCAAACTTGAGGCTCAAGTCTCAACCTCAATGGTTCCAGTCCCAGTGGACCCAGTCTCCAGGCCTGCCTTCATGAACCCAGGCATCAGGTCAGCCCCTGTAGATGCAGATGCCAGGCCTACCTACCTGGTGACCTTGAAACTAGGCCAGCTTGCCTAAGAACTCTAGCAACAAAGCTGCCTGGATATCCTGCCAGATGGCCTGTGCAGAATCTCTGGATAGGCTGACTGGTGAAGTGATTTCCTTGCCAAAGCCAGTCTATAAAGAGTGTAAGAGCTGCCTACTTCAAATGCACAGACACCATCACAAGATCACAAGGATATTTAATAATCGGGAATATAACACCACTAAAGGAGCAAAATTAAACATCTGTAACATTTCCAAAGAAATGGAGATCTGGGAATTGCCTGAAAAAGAATTAAAAACAATCATCTTAAGGAAACTCAGTGAGTTACAAGAGAACACAAACATTTATACAAAATCAGAAAATACATGAACAAAATGCAAAGTTCAACAAAACAATGGAAACCATACAAAAGAACCAAACAGAGATTCTGGACCTGAAGAATATAATGACAACTGAAAAATTCAATAGGATGCCTCAACAGCAGACTTGGTCTAGCAGAAGAAAGAATCAGTGAACTCATTTGAAATTATCCAATCAGAGGAACAAAAAGGAAAAAAGAATGAAAGGGGTAAAGAAAGCCTATGGACCTTTCCAACACAATCAAGCAAATCAATATGTGCATTATAGATATCCCAGAAGAAGTAGAGAAAAAGAAAGAGGCAGAAAGCATATTTAAAGAAATAATAACAGAGAGGAAAAATAAAAACTGAGAGGAAAATTAAATCTAGAGAGGAAAAATAAACACTGAAATATATTAATCTCAAAGAACCCCAAACAGATTAAACCTAAGGAGGACTTCTCCAAGACACAGAACAATAAAATTCTCAAAAGTAAAAGACAAAGAAATAATTTTGAAAGCAGTATGAAAAAAGTGACTTTTCACATTTAAGGGAGCTTTTATGACTATCAGTGGACTTCTCAGCAGAAATCTTTCAAATCAGGAGCAAGTGGGATAACATATTCAAAGTGCTTAAAAAACAAAACCTCTGCCAGTCAAGAATATACCGGAAAGTCTGCCCTTCAGAAAAGAAGAAGACATAAAGACTTCCTCAGACAAATAAAAATGATGGGAAATGCTAAAGGGAATTCTTCAAGTAAAAACAAAGGACATAACAACACAAAAAGTATAAAACTGACCATAAAAGTAAAAAAAAAAAAGTCAAATTCAGAATATGCAAATACTGTAATGGTGATGTGTAAATCATTTTTAACTCTAGTACAAATATTACAAATAAAAGCATTGAAATAACTAAAGCTGCAATAACTTGTTAATAAATATTAATGTATACAGGATGCGATTTATGACACCAATAATCTAAAATGTGAAGGAAAAAGAAATTAAAATATAGAGGTTTTGATGTGCGTTCAAAGTTAAGTAGTTAGTAGCTTGTAATATACTGTTAAAATTATAAGATATTTCATGTAGGCCTCATGGTAACAACAGAGAAAAAAACATATACTAGATAAACAGAGAGAAAGAAATTAAAATATACCACTACAGAAACATTATATCATAAAGGAAGATAACAAGGAAGAAAGAATGGAACAGCTAAACTGCAGAATAGACAGAAAATAATTAAAAATGGTAATATCAAGTCCTTACTTTGCAATAATTACTTTAAATATAAATTAATATAATTCTCCAGCCAAAAGACATAGATTGAATGAATGGATTTTAAAAATCACAGGCCAACCATATGCTTCCTACTAGAGACTCACTTTAGATTTAAAGACACACATAGACTAAAAGTGAAGGGATGGGAAAAGATATCCCATGCAAATAATAACCAAAAGAAACCAGTGTTTGTTATACTTATATCAGACAAATAAAAAATGGTCACAAGATACAAAAGAGGTCAGTATGTAATGATAAAGGGGCTAATTCATCAAGAGGATGAAACAGTTGTAAAAATATATGTACTAATATTGGAGCCCTTAAATAAATAAAGCAAATATTAACAGAACTGAAGCAAGAAATATACAGCAACACAATAAGAGACTTCAATACCCCACTTTCAACAATGGATAGGTTATCCAGGCAGAAAATCCACGAGGAAACAGTGAATTTGAACATGATAGACAAAATGGATGTAGCAGACATATAGAATATTCTATTCAACAGTAGCAGAATACAAAAATCTTTTCACGCACACATGGAACATTCTCTAGAATAGATCATATGTTAGAGCAGAACAAGTCTAAACACATTTGGGAAAATTGAAATCATAGCAAATGACTTTTTTGACCATAATGGTATGAAACTAGAAATCAATAATAGGAGGAAATTTAGAAAAAATTGAAATATGTAGAAATTAAGCAGTGCATTATTTCTAATTGACAGGTAAAAAAGAAATCAAAAGAGAAATAAAAATATCTTAAGCCAAATGAAAATAAAAATATAGCATATCCAAACTTATGGGATGCAGTGAAAGCAGTTTTAAGAGGGAAGGTTGTATTGGTAAAGGCTTACCTTAATAAAGCAGAGAGCTCTCAAATAAATAGTCTAACTCTACAACATAAGGAACTAGAAGGAGAAGAAAAACTAAGTCAAAAGTTAGCAGGAAAACATAATAAAGATCAGAAGAAAAATACATGAAATAGAGACTAGAAAAACAAAAACAGTGAAAATAAAAGTTGATTTCTTCGAAAAGAAACACAATTAACAAGTTTTAAGCTAGCATCATTAAGAATAAAAGAGAGGCCGGGCTCGGTGGCTCAGCCTGTAATCCCAGCGCTTTGGGAGGCTGAGGTGAGTGGATTGCCTGAGCCCGCGGGTTCGAGACCCACCTGGGCAACTTGGCGAGACCGCATCTCTACGATATATCAAAAATTAGCCGGGCGTGGTAGCGCGCACCTGTAGTTCCAGCTACTTGGAAGGCTGAGGCGGAAGGACCGCTGGAGCCCAGCAGGTCGAGGCTGCAGTGGCCGGGAGTGGCCACTGCACTCCAGTCTGGGTGACAGAGTGAGATTCCAACTTAAAAAAAAAAAAAAAAGAATAAAAGAGAGAAGACACAAATACATAAAATTATAAATGAAAGAGGAGACATTATAACTAATAGCACAGAGATTCAAAGGATTATAAGATACTATTATTAATTATATTAATAACAAATTGGCTAACTTAAAAAAAAAGATAAATTTCTAGAAACATACAATCTTCCAACATTCAATCATGAAGAAATAGAAAATCTAAACAGACCAATAACAAGTAAGGACATTGAATCAGTAATTACAAACCTTCCATCAAAGTAAAGCTTAGACTCTGGTGGCTTTACTGGTGAATTCCACCAAATAATTAAAGAAGAAATAGTGCCAGTTCTTCTCAAACTACCAAAAATTTGAAGAAAAGGAAACACTTTCAAACTAATTTTATGAGGTCAATGTTATCCTAATACCAAAACCAGACCAAGATTCTATAAGAAAATAAATTACAGTCCAGTATCTGATGAACATGGACGCAAAAATCCTCAAGAAAATACCAGTAAACTGAATTCAACCGTCTATTAAAAAGATCACACATCACGATCAACCAAAATTTATCTGTGGGTTGTATGGATGGTTCAACATATGTAACTCAATAAATGTGTTACACCATATTAACAAAACAAAGGATAAAAGCCACAGGATCATTTTAATAGATGAAGAAAAAGCATTTCACAAAACTTAATTTTCATTCATTATAAAAACTCTCAACAAAATAAGTATAGAAGGAATGTACCACAACATATTATGTTGTACCACAACATAATGAATGTACTATATATGAAAAAACCATAGCTAATATTATATTCAACAGTGAAAAGTTGAAAGCTTTTCCTTTAAGATCAGGAATAAGACAAGAATGCCCATTCTTATCATTTCTATTCAATAGAGTACTGAAAATTTTAGACGGAACAATGAGGCAAAAGAAATAAAGCACCACCAAATAGAAAAGGCAGAAGTTGAATTGTTTCTGTCTGCAGACCACATAGTTTTATATACAAAAACCCTAGACACTTCATAAAAAACTGTTAGAACTAATAAACAAATTCAGAAAGTTGCAAGACACAAAATAAAAATAAGTAGCATTTCTTACATTAACGATGAGCTATCAGAACAAGAAATCAAGAAAACCATCCATTTATAATATCACCAAAAATTAAACATTGAGGAATAAATTTAACCAAGGCATTGAAATATTTGTACACTGAAAATTATAAAATATTGATAAAAGAGATTTAAGAAGATACAAATAGGTGGAAAGATATCACATAATCATGGATTTAAAATTAATATTGTTAAAATGTCCATGCTATTCAAAGCTATCTACAGATTCAATGTGATTCCTATAAAAATTCCAATGATATTTCTCACAAAATTAGAAAAAAAATCCTAAAATTCATATATTCTGAAAACGACTGAAAGAAATTTCTTTGACTGTAAGGAAACATCTTTGAATGTAAAGAACAAAGCTGGAAGCATCATACTACCTGATTCAAAATCATATAAACAAGTTTTAGTAATTCAAACAGCAGGCACTGACATAAAAACATACACATAGAAAAATGGTACAGAAGAGAGAGCCATAATAAAAATCAATATATATATATATATATATATATATATATATATATATATATATATGGTCAATTAATTTTCAACAAAGTGCCAAGTACATACAATGAGGAAGATGACAGTATTTTCAATAAATGGTGTTGCAAAACTGGATATCCACATGCAAGTGCACCTGCATAATGACCATTTGTATACCTAACCCTAATTGTACTCCACATCTTTAAAATAAAAAAAGAAATTCCAGATAAAATTGAACTCTCATCTCATCCCCTATAAAAATATCAACTAAAATCTTAACTATAAGTCCCGAAACTGTAAAACTACTAAAAGAAAACAGAGGTAAAATCATTTTGACTTTTACTGGACAATGATTTTTTGATATGATCCCCAAAGCACAGGCAACAAAAGCAAAAATAGACACATAGTGTTGCATCAAACCAAAAGTTTTTTGCACAGCAAAGGAAATGAACTGAAGAGTGAATGTATAACTTACAGAAGTGGAGAAAATATTTACAAACCATACATCTGATAAAGGGATAATATCCAAAATATGTAAGAAACTTCAATAGTGTACAGCAAGAAACAACCTTGTTTAAACACTGGTAAAGGACACAAGTAGGCATTTCTGTAAAATAAAAAAAGCTCAACATCAGTAATCACTAGGGAAATACAAATTGAAATCACAATATCACTTCACACCTGCTAGAATGGCTATTATTAAAAAGACAAGATATAACAAAAGTTGGCAAGAATGTGGAAGAAAAGGAGATGTGCAGTGTTGATGAGAATGTAAATTAGTGCAGCCATTATGAAAAAACAGTATAGATGTTCCTTAAAAAACTAAAAATAAAACTACCATATCATCCAGTATTTTTACCTCTGGGTATGTACTTAGAGAAAATGAAATCAGTATATCAAAAAGATATCTATGCTTCCACAATCATTGTAGCATTATTCATAATATTCAAGACATAGGATCAACATAAGTTTCTAGCAATGGGTGAATGGATAAAGAATATGTGATATATATGTATGTGTGTGTGTGTATAGATATAGGCATACACACACAATGTAATATTATTCAGCCTTAAAAAAGAAGCAGCTCTTGTCATTTGTGAAACATGGATGGGCATGGAGGGTATTATACTAAGTGAAAGAAGCTAGGCACATAAAAACAATATTGAATGATCTAACTTTTATGTGAAGTTTAAATATGTCAAACTCAGAAGCAAATTGACTTCCAGGGGTTAGGTGTTGAGAGAAATGAGGAAATGTTGGTCAAAGTGTTCAAAGTTTCCATTTATCAGGATAAATATATTTTGGAGGTTTATTGTAAAGCATGATGACTATAGTTAATTACACTGTATTGTATACTTGAAATTTGCTAGTAGAGTAGGTCATAAATGTTCTTAGCACACTCACACACATACACACACAGGGCAACTGAGGTGATAAATATGTTAATTAGCTTGATTGTGGTACTCATTTCACAAAGTATACATATCTGAAAACATCATGTTGTACATCAGAACTAAATACAATTTTTATTTGTTGATTATACCTCAATAAGCCTGAAAAAAGTGGGGGGAAAAGATTTATTTTTCTATTATTTTTAATGTTTAAAAATTTTTTAAAATTAAAAAAAAAATTTTTTTTTGAGTTGGAGTCTCACTCTGTTGCCCAGACTGGAGTGCAGTGGCCGCTCCCGGCCACCGCAGCCTTGACCTGCTGGGCTCCGGGGATCCTTCCGCCTCAGCCTTCCAAGTAGCTGGAACTATAGGCGCGTGCTACCACACCTGGCTAATTTTATTAATTTATTGTAGAGGTCTCACCAAGTTGCCCAGGCGGGTCTTGAACAGGCTGAGCCACTGAGCCTGGCACAAAAGCTTTATTTTAAAGCTACAGTAATTAATACAGTATGGTATTGGTATAAGAAAAAATATGCATGGAACAGAGATCCAGAAATAGATCCAAATCTATATGTCCACTAGATTTATGACAATGGTGACACTGCATTATAGTGAGGAAAGGTTGTCTTTTCAATAAATCATATTGGGTTGACTATATATCCCATAGAAGAAAATGAATTGGAGCTATATCACACATCATATGCAGAAATCAATTCTAGATGCATTATAGTTTTAAGCATAGAGGTTAAAAACTAGAAAACTTTGTAAAGATAAATTTGGAAATATTTTCATGACCTTAGGGTAGTTTATTTCCTAGGAGAGTTACAACATTGCCACAAAAAGAAAAATTATTATATTGCTCATTATTAAAATTAAAAATTTTCATTTATCAAAATAGATCATCAAGAGAGTAAAAATGCAAGCAACAGAGCATGCGATATTTAAAATACATTTACTCAATAAGGAAATTTTATCCACAATATTTAGATAGTGTTTGTACAAATCGATAAGAAAAAGACAACCCAAATGGAAATGGGCATAAAACTTGAACAAGCCCTTCACAAAAGAGGATGTCCAAATAGCCAATAAGCATATGAAAAAACATTTAACCTCATTAGTAATTAGGAAAATGCAAATTGAAGTCACAGTAAGATTTCAAATGTTGACAAGGATGTATTTGGAATTCTCATGCTCTTGCCATCTGTAATGAAACCCTTGATTGTAATACTGAGTGAAAGAAGGACTACTCAAAGATTTCTTTCATATGAAGTTTTAAAACAAGTAATAGTAATTGACAGAGGAATATATGAAAATAGTTGTTAATTACTCTAGAGAGCTTTGGAGGAAACACAAAGAAACTTCAGGGGTATTGGCTACAGGTATTTTATTTTTTAGGCTGGGTAGTAATTACATGGTTTTATAAATTTTTTGCATGATCTGTGCACAGTTTTACATATTTGTTGTTCTATATTTTCATTTAAAATAAAATAACTACTAAGTAAAGAACTTCAGAGAGATGTGGGAAGGGAACTACCTTGGATGTACAAAACTCAGGTTTTTGCCTAGTACATGTAGCCTAGGAGAAATTTAACAGTGTGTCTGGGGAAGGGCAGTCTTATCCCAGACTTGTCAACAGTTTTTCCATTATAACAAAGCCCATATGACTCAGGTATAAAATTCTGAACGCAACATCCTGAAAAATTTGACAAAATCCAACTGCTTGCTTCTCCAAAGGCAGCAGCATTATTTGGGATAAGGAGGTGGGAAGGGAGGGGCTCTACTTGCCAATCCAGACTAGTGTTTCTCCAACTTTAGCATGCAGCACAATCACCTGGAGGGTTTGGTAAGACACAAATGACATGGAACCACTCCCAAAGTTTCTTATGCAGTAGGTCTGGGGTGGGCCACAAAATTTGCATTTCTGCACATTTCCAGGTGATGCTGATGAGAATGCTGCTAGTACCGTAGTTTGAGATCCACTGATTTAGAGCACCTGTTGGTGAGCACTTTACCGAGGTAGCAAGGTATTGGTGGTGGTGGGGTGGTGGTAACTGGATCGTAGATCAGAGATAGTCTGCATAAAGACTTTTCCTAGAACTGAATTTTATGAGTTTATTGCACAAGTTTTTATAGGGGAGTTCAATTGTAATACGCCAATGCCTTGTTCTTACATATGGCAAATCAGTATGGAAAGAGGAGCCTTTCTTCGGTGTACATCCTTCCCCCTGTAGGATCTCATTAAGACATTGGCATTTTAGACACCTCTTGTCAACAAGGGTGCCTGAATGAAGCATATTTGTATACCTAATCCTTGACTGTACCCCACAATATCATAATAAAAAATAGTGATTATAAAAAAAAAAGACATTGGCATTTTATATACTTAAGCGTGTAAACCTAGGGCCATCTGTACAGGTGACCTAGTTTATGTCTCTGGTGATGACTGTTACCCATGGTAAAATGAATGTGACCTGATTTCTATTTTTGTTAAAAAACAAAAAGGCAAAACAAAACAAAACACCCCCCCCAAAAAAAACACTTGACTTTATACTTGGCACTAGAACCAGTCTTGGAGGTGGGGCAGGGGGTGGGTAGGGTTTCACTGGAAATGAATAGGGAACAAAGAGGCAGCAGATACAGCTGCTGGCTTCTCTGTCATGAGGTTTACTTTATAGTACATCATGTGTCTCAAGACCAGCTGAGTATTACATTTTCCATCCCCAAATGACTCTTGCTTTGCACATGTATTTCAAAGGCTCAGAGATGTTTGCAGGACTCTGCCCCAACCACAGGACTTCCCATCCTGCAGCTGGAGAGTCTTTTATGAAGAAGGGCCTGGGGCTTTCCAAGTGTGGGTTGCCATATCTTTAGCAGCTCTCCTCTTTTGGCTCTCTTGGGCTTGACTTGCTATTAGCCATCCCTAGCCACAGACCAGCTGTAGTGGCTTCATCTACTTAACCTGGATACTACCTTCATTTTTGGTACCCCAGTGCTCCCAGGTCTATTTACCCTGGGCAGTGTTGCCAGTTAAATAATTGTTTTTCCCTGTTCTTGCTTTTATCCAGTCACCAAGAGGTGACTTTCCCATAGACCTTCTCTCTGTTTGTTCTTTCAGTTAAGATAATCTATGTTGGAGGTTGGCAGCAGAGACTACTGGTACCCTGCCTACATCCTCTCGTTTTAGTGGGCTCTGATTAGTTTCCAATTGGAAACATCTGCATCTCTGTGCCCAAGGGCACCCCCACTCCAACCCAGAACCTTGAAATGTTGCTCTGCCTGTTTGCACAGTAGACAAAATATTCTAGGAAAAGCCTTAATCAATGACTTTCAGGCATTGGTATATGAATACCCAATGTTAATTGTTCTTAAAGTTAGATAGTTTGCTCCTAGGCTGGAATAATTCTAGTATGCTTTGCACTGTTTCTTAGAATTATCCCATGGGCCGGGCTCGGTGGCTCAGTCTGTAATCGCAGCGCTTGGGGAGGCCGAGGTGAGTGATTACCCCCCTGGGCAACTTGGCGAGACCTCTTCTCTACAATAAATCAAAAAAGTAGCTGGGCGTGGTAATGTGTGCCTGTAGTTCCAGCTACTTGGAAGGTTGAGGCAGAAGGATGGCTGGAGCCCAGCAGGTCGAGGCTGCAGTGGCCAGAAGCAGCCACTGCAGTCCAGTCTGGGTGACAGAGTGAGACTCCAACTCAAAAAAAAAAGAAAAAGAATTATCCCATGGTAGTTGGCCTAAGAACATGTTGTGTGTTGGCTTCCTTCCAAGCAATTTGCATATTCAACAGCTGTTTATTGAGTGCTTACTGTTTTCCATGCACTGTGCTGGATTTAGGATAAGTAAAGCAGGCATAGCTCTTTCAGTGTAGTGGGAGAAACAACAAACAATTATACAACAATGTATGATTTCAAAATTGCCATGAGTGCCAAACCAGCTGTATGATGGAGGAACTAAGTGATTTACCTATGTGACACAGTGGCTGGGGCGGAGCAAGGGGAGGGGCTGGTTGCTTGCTGAAGAGGTGATTTGAAAATGAGTCCTTTTTTTTTTTTTTTTTTATTTTATTTTATTTTATTTTATTATGTTATTGTGGGGTACAGTTAGGGGTTAGGCATACAAAAATATTTCGTTCAGGTACCCTTGTTGATAAGAGGTGTCTCCCCATCCTCAGATAGATACCC
>CAUYQG010150761.1:0-23350 GCA_963574415.1 Tarsius wallacei | reverse complement strand
CCTCAGCCTTCCGAGTAGCTGGAATTACAGGCGCGCGCTACCACGCCCGGCTAATTTTTTTGATTTATTGTAGAGATGAGGTTTCGCCTGCCCAGGTGGGTCGCGAATCTTTTTTTTTTTTTTTTAAAGTAGGATTTATTGAGAGGACAGAAAAGCTCCCACGGCGGGAGGGGACCCGAAAGGGTTGCCCAAGCCTAATCTCTTAACAACGCTGCTGTTTTACAACTCTATGTTCCCTGCTGACCGTTATTAATATTTAGGTGTTTTGTCTCTCAGTTTCTTTTCTATATATGTTGTTTTCCATATATATGTGGGTTTTTTGAACCAAATTGGGATCATGTTGTGTATAATGTTGTATATCCTACTTTTTAACCTGATGTTACACTGTAAGCATTTCCTGAGTCATTATACAGGCTTCAGAAGTATGATTTTCTTTCTTTCTTTTTTTTTTTTGAGTTGGAGTCTCACTCTGTCGCCCAGACTGGAGTGCAGTGGCTGCTCCCGGCCACCGCAGCCTCGACCTGCTGGGCTCTGGTGATCCTTCCACCTCAGCCTTCCAAGTAGCTGGAACTACAGGTGCGTGCCACCATGCCCAGATAATTTTTTTAAAAAAATTTATTGTAGAGATGAGGTCTCACCAAGTTGCCCAGGTGGGTCTTGAACCCGCGGGCTCAGGCAATCGACTCACCTCAGCCTCCCAAAGCGTGGAATTAAGGCTGAGCCACTGAGCCCGGCTAGAAGTATGATTTTCAATGGTCACATAATGGTCCATCATATGCTCTGTCATCACTGAATGGACAAATCCCATAGTGTTGGACTCCATAAATTTTTACTTTGAATAAAGCTCTTGCAAATGTAAATCGTTACAACTGAAAGTCAATTTGGTCATATATCATGAGCCTTACAAAGCTCTTATCTTTATAACCTCGCTTCTAGGAACTTATTCAAAGGAAATAAACAGAACTGTGACCAAAGATTTATGAATGAGGGTGTTTATCACAGTGAACGTTGTAAAAACATATTATATATGTGGAAGAAACATGAGAAGGAAATAATGACACATCAGCAATGAGTGACTCTTAATTACGGAATTATTGATGATTTTCACTGTATTGTATTATACTTATTTATTATATTTCAGATATCTGTCAGTATTTTCTAAAATTCCTATAATAAGCATGTTTAAACTATAAAAATTTGACAAAAAGTTATTTTTTAAAATGTTGATAACTTTTTGGGGAATCTTTAACTCATCAATCATTGACTTCTGATCTTACATACAAAGTTTGATTAAAATGTTCTGTATGACTCACACTTTTCAAAAATGTCTGCCCTAGACTGGAATTAAATATCACTTTGTCTTCACTCACAGCCTCTTTAATCCTCAGCTGTTAGTAGCTTTTACTCACCAATTCTTTGATCCAAACTTTACTAGGGAGACGGCATCATTTACTTTTTTGACCACTTGTTTTAGGGGCATCCAATTCCTTTCATTGGAAAGTTAAAGGAATATTTGCACAGCCCAACCTTTTCCAATCAGATGAAATTTTTTTTCTATCTTTTAAAAATTTCTTCTGTATAACTAGCTGTCTCCAGAAATGTTGGACATGGTTAGCAGTTTCCATCACAAGCAAAAGCTTCCTAGATTTCCAGACAATATGTTAGCTGATATCCTTACCAAATCTCTTTACTTAGGGCCTAGTTTTCTCATCTATAAAATGAAGGTTTAAAGGTATAGAGCTGTAAAGCCCCTGCCTAGTCTTAATCCTTAGGTAAAAAGTAAGAACAGACCACTAAAGGACTAGATGTTAGTTCTTCTTTCTGGTCCCGATTCTGAAGGAGGATATAAATAAATCAACTCTCTGAGTGATACCTTAGGAAAGGGTTTTATAGAGGCTTAAGGTAGTATTTAGGATAGATGCTGAATTTAAAACTAGCTTGACCCTGATAGGAGACTTGGCTTAGCTGCAAGGCCTTGAGCAAGTCATGCAAATTCCTGGCTACTTTTCATTTTTTCTCTTTGTCTTAGTATTCTAGAGATTCTGTACAAAGTATCTAGATGTGAATTTATTTTTGCTTATTCTGTTTTGGGATAAGCAAATGAATGGTTGGGACTGTTTAATATATGTGGATAGTATCTTTTAGTAGTTAAAGAAAATTCCTAGCAATTCAATAGTGAAATAAATCCTTTAAGGGCAAAACTGTATGACCTTTGGTTTTAAAATACATCAACCGGTTGGGCTCACGCCAACACATTGGGAGGCTGAGGAGTTCAAGATTAGCCTGGCCAACATAGTGAGACCTCATGTCTACAAAACAAATCAAAAAAATTAGCTGGGTGTGGTGGCATCCACCTGTAGTCCCAGCTATTCAGGAGACTGAGACAGAAGGATCTTCTGAGCTCAGGAGTTTGAGGCTGTGGTGAGCCGTGATTGTGCCACTGCACTCCAGCCTGGGCAACAGATTGAGATTCCAACTCAAAAGAATAAAATGAAATAAAATAAATCAGCAAAGAAGGAAATAATGACAAAGTAAGAAAATAAACAAATGTGGCAAAATCTTGATAAATAGGGAATCTGGGTGATGGGCATACAGAGTTTATAACACTATTCTCTACTTTTTTCTTTCATGTATGCCTAAATAATTTTATAATAAAAAATAAAGAGACATAAAAGAAATAACAACCATTCTGTTTTCTATTTGTTGTGGAGTTTCAGTGGAGTGTACATCAAACCTTCCTGTTCTACTCTTCATGTCTCTTAATTCTTCTAACCTAATTTTAGTTTATTTATTCTGTCTTCAGTTATACTTAATATATAATTGAGCATTTAATTTTTATCATTATAGCTTTTATTTATAGGCATTCATTTTTCTTCTTTTTCAAATAGGTTACTTTAGTCCTTGTTATTTTTCTCCAATCAGAAGTTAACTTTTCCAGTAATTAAAAAAAATGCTCCTTTCTCCAGCTATTAAAAAGAATAGGTATAGTTCTTTTATAGCCTGAGTCTCATAATTCCAACATTAGAAATCTGTGAAAATCAGGTTATATTGTTTGTTTTTTCTGTGTTTTCTAAAGTTTCTTGCTCATGGTACCTTGCTTGTGTGCTTGATTATTTTTGGCTGTGTGCTGCTCATTTATTTGAAAATTATATATGGGATATTTTGGGGGTCTAGGAGGAAGGTGTTTTCCTCTAGAAAGAATACACATTTGATTCTTTGGTATTCAAAGGCATTGACAATTCAGAATTATTTCAAAGTAAATTCAGAACTTGTCATTTTTTTGACTAAATAAATTCAGTAGTGTGAATGTAGGCTGCAAATTTTGAGTGAGAGTTAACTTGTTGCTAAAACTTTTTAGTATTTCTTCTCCTCTCTTAGGTTCAGCAAAACAATGATTTTTTTTTTTTTTTTTTTGGAGTCTCACTCTGTTACCCAGGCTGGAATGCAGTGGCATGCTCACGGCCTGCAGCCTCAGCCTGCTGGGTTCAGGTGATGCTTCTGCCTCAGCCTTCCAAGTAGCTGGCATGCGCTGCCACAGGCATGTGCTGCCACACCCGGCTGATTTTTTAATTTACTGTGGATACTTCCACCTCAGCCTTCCAAGTAGCTGAAACCACAGGCATACAGTACCACGCTGGGCTGATTTTTTGATTTACCGTGGAGACGAGGTCTCACCAAGTTGCCCAGGCTGCTCTCAAACCCCTGAGCTCAGGCAGGCCTCTCATCTAGGCCTCCTAAAGTATTGGGATTACAGGCATGAGCCACAGCACCTGGCCCCAGGTGTTTTTGTTTTTCTTTTTCATTTTTTCTTTTTTTTTGAGTTGGAGTTTCACTCTGTTGCCCAGGCTGGAGTGCAGTTGCCTGCTCACGGCCACTGCAGCCTCGACCTGCTGGGCTCAGGCAATCCTTCTGCCTCGGCCTTTCAAGTAGCTGGAACCACAAGCATGCAACATCACTCCTGGCTGATTTTTTAATTTATTGTAGAGACGATCTCTTGCCAAGTTGTTTAGGATGCTCTCGAACCCCAGGCTCAGCCAATCCTTTCGCCTTGGCCTCCCAAAGTGCTAGGATTATAGGCATGAACCACAGCACGGGCCTGAGGTGATTTTCTTATAGCCCCTGTGGAAGTGGGAGAAGAAAACTCATTGATGAAGTGATCTCTACTAAGGGAATCAATCTTGGGCAGGACACAGGCTTTGATTTCCCCAAAACCTTGCTATGACAGGCTATCAATGCTCTGGAACAAAAGCAGCCTCAGTGCTTTCTCTTACCTTCCTGGAAAAAGGTGAATGGTAAATCATTCTGAGGTCTAATTTCAGATGATGCTAAAATTGCTTTACTTACAGAGTTATATGTTGTTGTTATTGTTATTATTATTATTTAAGTGAAAGTTTCAGTCCATCACCCAGGCTGGAGTGTAGTGGCATGTTTGCAGCTACTGCAGCTTTGACCTGCTGGGCTCAGAGGATTCTTCTGCCTCAGCCTCCTGAGTAGCTAGGACTATAGGCATGCACTACCACACTTGGTTAATTTGGGGGTTTTTTTTTAGAAACAAGGTTTTGTCAAATTGCCCAGGCTGGTGTCAAACCCCTGGGATCACGCAATAGTCTTGTCACTGCCTCCAAAAGTGCTGGGATTACAGACATGAGTCACCATGCCCAACCAGAGTTACATGTTAAATAAGATATAAAATGACCGTTGGAAAATGTAAATTAAGACATAAACTTACTCTGGAGTCCCAAGACCTTAAGGTTTGGAGAACCTCCTCACGTTGCATGGATACTAGTGGGTATGTGCATTTTTCTATGTGTGTGTCAGGGGATGCTCATGTATTTAATAAGATATTGACTCTAACACTATCATAGCTGGGGACTTAAATACCCCACTCACAACCCTAGATAGATTATCAAGACAAAAAATCAACAAGGGGATCCAGAACCTCAACTTGACACTAGACCAAATGGACTTAATATATATACTAACAGAACACTCTACCCAACAATCACAGGATATACATTCTACTCATCACCACATGTAACAAACTCCAAGATCTACCACATTCTCAGCCATAAAGCAAGCATAAACAAATTTCATAAGATCGAAATACTACTATGCACCTTCTCAGACCTCAGTGGAATAAAAATAAATATCAACACCAACAAATCTATCCCAAAGCCCACAAAGACATGGACACTAAAAAGCATAATGCTGAACAACTTCTGGATCAACTTGGAAGTCAAAGCAGAAATTAAAAGATTTCTGGAAACAGATGAAAATAAAGATACATCTTACCAAAACCTCTGGGATACCATGAAAGCAGTATAGAGAGGGAAATTCATTTCTTTATGAACACACATTAAGACAATGGAAGGATCACAAGTTAACAGCCTAACAAATCCCTAAGGGAGCTGGAAAGACAAGATCACCAAAACCATAAATTCAGCAGAAGAATCCAGATTACCAAAGTGAAAGCCCAAATACAGAATGTAGAAGACCAAAAAATAAAAAATAAAAGAAAAAATTTAACAAAGCAAAAAGCTGATTCTTTGAAAGGATAAACAAGGTAGATGGACCCCTAGCTAGACTGACCAAGAAAAAGCCCAAATAAACACAATCAGAAATGCAAAAGATAAAATCACAACATACCACAAAGAAATACAAAAAATTATCAGATATTACTATGCACACCTGAATGGAAGCAAACTTGAGACCCAAAATGAAATGGAGGACTTTCTGACATCACACAACCTCCCAAGGTTGAAACAAGAAGAAATTGAGACATTAAATAGACCAATAACAAGTCTATTGTCTATGTCAATAGATAACTATCCACAAAAAAATTGACTATGTCATAAGATAACTATCCACAAAAAAAAAAAAAAAAGTCACGGACCGGATGACTTTCCAGTGGAATTCTACAAAACATACAAGGAGGAGCTAATACCAACCCTATTGAAAATATTCCAAGCCGGGCTCGGTGGCCCAGCCTGTAATCCCAGTGCTTTGGGAGGCTGAGGTGAGTGAATTGCCTGAGCTCGCGGGTCCAAGACCTGCCTGGGCAACTTGGCAAGACCTCATCTCTACAATAAATCAAAAATCTTAGCTGGGTGTGGTAGCATGCACCTGTAGTTCCAGCTACTTGGAAGGCTGAGGTGGAAGGATCGCTGGAGCCCAGTGGGTCGAGGCTGCAGTGGCCGGGAGCTGCCACTGCACTCCAGTCTGGGCGATGGAGTGAGACTCCAATTCAAAAAAAAAAAAAAAAAAAGAAAAGAAAAGAGTCCAAGCAATTGAGAAAGACAGAACTCTTCCCAAATAATTTGATGAAGCTAATGTCATACTGATATCCAAACTGGGTAAAGATCCAACAAAGAAAGAGAGCTACAGGCCAATATCCCTGATGAATATAGATGCAAAAATACTCAACAAGATTCTAGCAAATCAGATCCAACAACACCTCCCAAATATCATCCACCATGACCAAGTAGACTTCATCCCTGGGATGCAGGGCTGGCTCAACATGTGCAAGACCATAAATGTAATTAAATATATCAACAGATGTAAAAACAAAAACAACATGATTATATCATTAGACAAGCTTTCTATGAAAAAAAAAAGCATCCTTTCTTGATAAAAACCCTTGAACACCTAGGCATACAAGGAACATACCTCAAGATAGTAAGAGTCTCATCTATGATAAATCCACCTCCAACATATTGCTAAATGGACAAAAATTGGAAGCATTTCCCCTGAAAATCAGAACAAGACAAGGCTGCCTACTTTCACCTCTCCTGTTCTACATAGTGTTTGAAGTCCAAGCTAGAGCAATAAGACAAGAGAAGGATATCATGGGTATCCAAATAGGAAAAGAAGAAGTCAAGTTATCCCTCTTTGCAGATGATATGATTCTATAACTCAAAAATTCAAGAGAATCTGTCAAAAACCTTCTTACAATGATAAAGGACTTTGGCAAAGTCTCAAATACAAAATCAACATGCAAAAGACAGTCACATTCTTATATACTGACAACAAAACAGGTAGAGACCAAATAAAAAGCACAAACCCATTCACAATAGCCTCAAAAAAAAAATGAAATACTTCGACATCTTCCTAACCAGAGAAGTGAAAGACCTTTACAATGAAAACTATAAAATACTGCTCAAAGAGATCAAGGATGACACAAACAAATGGAAATATATTCCATGCTCATAGATTGGAAGAATGAACATTGTTAAGATGCCCATCCTACCCAAGGCAATCTACAGATTTAACACAATACCCATTACATTACCAGTAGCATTCTTCTCAGGCCTGGAAACAACAATTCAGAAATTCATACAGAAACACCCATGACCATGAATAGCCAAAACAATCCTCAGCAAAAGAAACAAAGTGGGAGGTATCACACTTCCAGACTTTGAACTTTAAAGCTACAATAATCAAAACAGGCTGGTAGTGGTACAAGAACAGGCATATAGACCAATGGATAGAGATTCCAGAAGCAAAACTTCAATTTCTCAACCAAATCATCTTTGACAAAACCTCCACTAACAACTACTGGGGAGAGGAGAACTTATTCAGTAAATGGTGCTGGAAAAACTGACTGACCACATGCAGAAGATTAAAACAAGACCCGTGTTTATCATCATACACAAAAATCAATTCTACATAGATCAAAGACCTAAACATAAAACCTCAAACTATCAGAACCTTAGAAAATGCAGGAGACACCCTTATGGAAATTGGAACTGACAACCAATTCCTGATCAAAACCCCAAGTGCCCATGCCATAAGAGATAATATAGACGAGTGGTACCTCATTAAACTGAAAAGCTTCTGCAAAGCAAAAGAAACCATCAAGAGAGTGGGGAGACAGACCACAGAATGGGAAAAAAATCTTTGCCCAGTGTATATCTGACAAAGGCCTAACTTCCAGGATCTACAAAGAACTCAAACATGCTGAAAAGAAAAAACAAATAGCCCCATTAAAAAGTGGGCAAAAGATATGACTAGACACTTCTCAAAAGAAGACATATGAGCAGCCAACAGATACATGAAAAAACGCTCAGCCTCACTAATCATCAAAGAAATGCAAATTAAAACCACACTGTTAGCCGGGCATGGTGGTGCATGCCTGTAGTTGCAGCTGCTTGGAAGACTGACATGGAAGGATCACCTGAGCCCAGTAGGTTGAGGCTGAGGTGGCAGTGGAAAAGATACCTGCACATGCATGTTTATTGCAGCATTATTCACAATAGCAAAAACATGGAAACAGTCACGCTGCCCATCAAAAGTGGACTAGATAGAAAAAATGTGGTACATATACATGATGGAATATTACACAACCATAAAGAAGAACAAAATTATGAACTTTGCAGCAACGTGGATGGATTTAGAGTCTATAATACCCAGTGATCTATCACAGAAACAAAGAACTGAGTACCACATGTTCTCACTCATAAGCAGACCCTGAACAATTATCATAATACTATAAGAAAGGGATTGGTAGTAGTGAGAAACTGCTGGCAAGAGGGGAGAAGGGCAAACTTCATCAATAAGGGTACCTAATCTCAAACTGGGTAAAGTAAGGCCCATACTTTACCGGTACAATGACCATTTGTATACTTAACCCTGAATTCTGCCGCACATCTTTAAAATACATTTTAAAAAACAGCTTCGCAAAATCCATTGACTGCCAAAATATTTTTTAAAGCATTTGAAAATGAAAATTATTATAGAAATAAAATGAGTATAGGAAGATGGCAAGGGAGTGGGCTAAAATGTTGCTGAAATTTAAAAATATTTGTCAATGACCAAAATAGTGATTATTTGTTTAACAAAACTATTTTTCCTCTGTTCTCTTCTAAACTACAGTTTTCTGTACTGGAGTTCAATGGTAAAAGAGAAACAACACAATCCCAATTAAATGCATTGGTCCTAATTTAAGTTTAGCATCTGGTAGGAAGAGCATTTAGTGCTGTCATAGTTTATTCCTTGCAGAGGTCCATGCATGGGTGCATAGACTCAGAATGTTAGAGCTGGTGGATTTATTCAGATCAGTTCACTCAACCTCCTTGGTTTATATTTAAGGACATTGAGGAAAGAAAAAGAATAAATTTACTAGGATTATAAGTGCAGCAAATATTCTAGAGATTAATTAACTTCCTGCTGATTAAAAACTTTTTTGTTCAAAAACACATGGTCAGCTGAGCTTGAAATTTTTTTCCTTTTTCCTTTATTGCATCACCAGCACCACCCTTCAATGCCCCCCAAAATGTTTTCTCTTCTATAATGATTTCCTAGGTCACCCATCTGAGCCCCACATGAAGGCTTCTTCACTGTACTATAATTCCTGCTATAACTTTTCAAAACTTTCCACAAGAAAAGTCTTGTCATAATCCAGGATTAGTGCAAAAGAGAAATAAATGATGAGAAACCTGATAATGTGTAGGTTTAATTCCAAAGTGGGCAGTAGTCATTCATTTTTTTCATTCAACAATTTGTTGAGTAGCTAGGTGCTGAAATTACAATGATTAAAAAAAAAAAAATGTGGCCCCCATCATTTCACCATATTCATGCCAACCCTCAATCACAATTATCGGTCTTTTGAACAATTTTATTTATCTTCTAACTGGTGTTTCTGCTTACACCCAGATCTCTCTTTGATCCATTCTGTACCCATCATCCAGCAGGATCTTTTGTTCATACTTAAAACCCCTTCTTAAACCTCCCAGGAGTTCTGCTTCTGAAACAGTGCTGTTAGGAGCACCTCACTGTTATCCATAACTACTGAAACTTATATTTAAAAACTCCAATCATTTGAATCCCTGGAAATTGTCCTAAGGGCATATAACAAACAAATACACATTAAAGATCTACTAGATTTTAGTAAGAACAAGAGAGTCTTTGGCACAACCTGCCCTTCCCCTCCTCCCTTTCTCATCTCAGCTTGATGGCAGAAGCTCCAATCTAGTTAAATATCACCAAGAAAATCGAGCTCCTCTCCCCTTTTCTCTGAGTCAGGAGATATAGTAACACCTTAGGAGGGACAGGCACCAGAATTTCTCATTCATCAACTCTGAATTGCAAAGACTAAATTCCTGATGACCATGGCTGAGAGGTCAGTGGCTCCCTTCCTCCACCTAGCTCTCACTTGTAGGTGGAAGCTCTATTCTGGGCATGACAGGCTAAGAGTACTAGGGTACCAGTATTCCTTGCCCCAGCTTGCTTGTGGGGTAGAGATTTTATGTCAAGAGAGGCAATACAAGATTAGAGGCAACCACCCCCATCTTGCACCTTGTTTGTAAGGCATTGGTGTCAGTTCAAGAGAAGCAGGCTGCTGTCTCTGTCCTCACCTTCAGGGCAGTGGCTCATAGATTTTGCCCTGGGGGAAGAGGAAGTCCATAAGAACACAGAGCTCTGAAGGTTTTCCCAAAGAAACTGACTTTATATAAAGCAGAGTGTGGGGAAGTTCAAGTCTAAAAATTATCTAAAAAACAATGGAGATTTGGGTGGTAAGCAGTTAAGAGAAGGCTGGTAAGTCCATGGGGGCAAGAAGCTAAACCATAGATCGCCTAGTTTACCAAAGATAATCATGAAAAAAGATAGTTTAAAGGGACCCTCTTGGAGTCAGAAAAACCTCAAGGACTAGGCTCAGAAACTACTTCTGGGAATGAAATTTAATTGGATCAGATTGGGAAGCAATTTATGTCCTAGGGCTTTGTCAAAAAATAAGATAAAGTAATAATCTGGCAATTATGTGGGGTCTAACAGGCTGCTTAGCAGATCAGAGAAAGAGACAATGAGATCCTTGCTAAAACTACTGCCATGTCCAAGGTTGTGTATGTCCTCTGAAGATCAACATTAGAGGCATCTCATTGTGAGAGAAATAGACTTTACTAAAATAATCTAAGCAAGTCACTAAATAAATAAACAATAATAAAAATAAGCCCTATGGTGGGGTGAGGGGAATCAATATCCAGAATTGGTACAATCTGTTACCTAATACGTCCATACAAAAACATGAGACATAAATCAGGCAATAGAAACTGCCTAGAGAAGGCTGACTCAGATGTCAGATTTGATGGACAAAATATTCAAGGCAGGCATTAAAAGTATGTTAAAAAAAAGACTAAAGAAAATCATGCTTAATGAAGTAAAGAAAGGCATAATGACTATATGTTATCAAACAGAGAATATCAGTTAAGAGATAGAATTTATTAAAAAGAACCAAATGGAAAATTGGAGTTCTGGATATGTAAAGTACAATAACTGAAATTAGAATTTCACTAGAAGGATTCAACTGTACATTTGAACTGGCAGAAGAAACAGTCAGCAAACTTAAGGATGCATTGATAGAGATCCTGTGACTGAAGAGCAGAGGAGAAAAAAGAATGAAGAAAAATAAGCAGAGCCTCAGAGAAATCTACAATCTAAGATGTTTAATGAGCTCCTAGTAGAATAAACACAAAGAGATTCACATTCAGACACATCACAGTAAAAATGCTGAAATCAAAATTTTCAAAGAGAAAATGTTGAAAGCAGCAAGAGAAGAATAACTCATCACATATAAGGGTACCTCAGAAAATTAACAGCTAATTTTTTATCAGAAACAATGGAGACCAGAAGACAATGGATAAAATATTCAAAGTGCTGAAACTGCCAATCAAGAATTCTATATTCAAAAGAACCCTTCAGTATTCTCCAGTTACTTTGGCTAAAGTCTAAATTGCTTATCATGGTCCACATAGCCTTTCTTCCTTCTTAAACCACACTTCCCTCATGAGCTTGATCACACTGGCATTCTTTCAGCCTATCTCCTCCTGCCACAGGGCCCTGTGGACATGCTGTTCCATCTGTCTGTAACACTCTTCTCTCACCTCTTAATCGAATTAAGTATTACCCTTAAACTCAGCTCAAACTTTGCTTCTTCTAGGATGTCTTCCCTGATCTCCCTGCCTAGGTGAGATACAACATGCTATTGTGTGTCCCTCCTTCAGCTCCTTCTTAAAGTTTTACTTGTGTTAGTATATTTGATCAATGCCTCTATATTGTAAATTTTACAAAGATAGGAATTGTGTGTGTGTGTGTGTGTGTTTGATTATGTTTGTGTTTTGCTTTAGGCTAAGAGGACTAAAAGACACCGAAAGATGACTATTTATTTATTTTTCAGTCAGAGGTCTCAGTCTGTTGCCCAGGCTGGTGTAGAGTGGCACCATGACAGCGTAGTCCAGTAGGCCTCCTGGACTCAGGTGATCCTTCCATTTCAGCCTCCCAACTGACTGAGACTACAGATATGCACCACCATGCCTGGCTAATTTTTGTAAGAAACAAGGTCTCACTATGTTGTCCAGGCTGGTCTTGGACTCCTGGGTTCAAGCAATACTCCCACTTCAGTCTCCCAAAGTACTGGGATTACAAGTGTGGACCGCTGTGCCCAGATTAGCTGTACTTTTAGAAAGTACTAGACAGATAGCTATTGTGAATGTAAGACCAGTGGAAACTGTTGAACTATTCTAAAGGAGAGGTGATCAGGATGTTCAAACCAGGTCAAGGCATTACAGTCTGACTGGGTTCCTATGCCCACTACCCAGAAAAATCAAAACTGATGCAGTCATTACAGTTAGAGAAAGAGTTTACAATTGCAAAGCAGCTGAGCGAGAAGGACAAGAGAAATTACTTAAATTCACCTCCCCCAAAATTCAGAGGATAAGGTATTTAAAGAGAACTTGGAAGGCAGGGGTATAGGGACTGTTTGTTGTGGTCTGAGTAAATGCTCGGCTACTAACCTTCGATGCCAATAAATCAAGAGGCAGAAAGACTGGTAGAAAGAAGTTTACTTCTGAATTCAAATACAGGGAGCAAAGCTGGACTTGAGGCCTTTCTAAAATGGTTCTGCTTACCCTTCAAGTTTTACAGTCTGCTTTTATAAGTTCAGGGTTGTTGGTACCTATACATTGACTATGTGACTAGCAGGGCATTGTATAGAACCTAAGTTACAGTCGCATTTTGTCAATAATAACATTTTATGGCTCACATTTCCTGGTGCCAGTTTGGTTCACATCTCCTGGTACCAGTTACCAGAGGTATCTCACAGCATTTTATCAGTAACACCCGGCAGAAGCACTAATCAAGCTTGTAAAGGGAGTTCACAGGGCCTGAGACATCATACATTGTTATATGTTGTTATATGCAGAAGTTATAGAAATCACAAGACTTATGATCACATTGATACACAAGTTATGTAATTACACTGATACAAAAGTTATACAAATCGCAAGACTTATGATTACCTTGATACTATATTATTCAAACTTATGATTACTAAGAAAAGGGAGTGAATGGGAATTTATTTCTCTCAGTTAATTGAGCAGAGTCTGCAGGGAAGTTAAGAATTCTTTGAAGCTACTTACCAGGAGTGCCTAGGAAATGAGGGAAGTGCACCTTTTGTTAGCTCCCAGGAGTGTGGGTACATGTGGCCCACTTGATCCCTCGCCATGCCCTTCTATAGGAGCTCTGGCAATATGGATGGACAATAGCGGGTATCTGTATCATGTTGATTGGTTATGTCGTGGTGGCGGGGTGGGGTGGGGATATTGAGACTCTCTTCCTGTTGCAGAGCCAATTTCTGGAAGGGGATGCCACAGGACCAGTGGTATGAGCTTCCTGATTTGTTTTCTGGATCTGGGTGAGGCCTCTGATCCATCAAAGCACAAAGTCTGAAAAACATCTCGAATACCATTCTTAGCTTTTACAACAGATGTCACCTATAAAGCAAGTCCTGTGACTATCAGGTACTACCCCTGGACAGACAGCCATAATAGAGGTTTCAGACCCAATATTTAAGGGAAAATATGTTGATCAACCTTTTGCGGTAGTGTCCCTCTTCCCCAGGGGTCAGGACATGATGTAATTAATTGCCCTCTATTGGACTGAAAACAAACTTAGAAACAACAGATTGTTAATTTCTAACCATAGCTGCAGTCTTTCAGGGCTTGGGTCTCTTCTACAGCTTTTATCTTGTGGCCGATATTAATTTTATATAGGTGGTTTCAAGGAGATGCAGATGGTATTTTTGAGCACTAAAATCAGAGAGGAAAGGACAGGACAGATATCAGCAGATGGAATACTAGGTTTCTGACTTGCACAACCTTAATACAGTGGTTCCATTTATTAGAAAAAGGGGGACTAGAGAGAAATCGCGCTGTTGAGGTGTAAACAGAGCTAGATCACGAGTTCAAAGTGGAACTGTTGAACTTGAAGTGCCAGCGAGACCTCCAATAGAGACTTTAGGTAAGCAATTGGATACAGGATTCTGGAACTCAGAGAACCTGAGGCTGCAGATATGAAAGCCAACTTGGGGAAAGTGAGGCTACTTCTGGGGAACCGCTTTTCCTTCACTTCCAAGTCTACCACTACTGCTATCATTCTCCCGGCTGCAGTTGATTTACCCAAGCCTCTCAAAGGTTTGGAATGTCCTTCCCTATGTCCCTCCAGCTGGTAAATTCCTGTTCATTCTGTAAGACTCTCCTTTCTCTGAACCCTCCTTTCTCTGCAGTAGGGGTGTGCCTGAACTCCTGGGAATTCTTTTGTACTGAACTAGTCCTAAGGAGAAAAACAACTTCTGAGTTAATGAAAAGCTCCTTTTGTGACCCTTACTTTAATTCGATCCTTTCAGCTGTAATCCCAGAGGAAGTACGCATGCATGTTGAATTCTAAGGGTGAAGGTGTGTTTTTCTGCTTGTTGGTTAGTTCTCAAAGGTCAGGTAGTAGGCCTTAGTCATGCTAATGAAGCTCTAACCTTTCATGGAATCAAAGAGCTTTCTAGCCCAAAGGAATTTTAGAAATCTTCCAAATGAGACCTTTGTTTCCAATTCACAGTGATAAATACCGACAAAGTCATAACTTGAACTCAACTCTCTGACTTGAAGTCCCAGTGTTTTTGCTACCGTGAGGTAATTGTCTGGACATAGACTCTTTCCCCCACACCTAGCTTCTTTCTGCCCTCTCCTTCAAGGAGGAGCCTCTGTCCAAGGCTGGTCTCTGAAGGATATGCATAGTCCCAGTAATGAGTCACGGGATGCAGGTGATTAAGCAGAACTGAGAACAATGTGGTGGCAACCCTACTCACTATAATTGTAAACATCATATAGCAATTTAAATAATTAACTTGCTTGATTAAAAAACCGTTTGCTGTACTGTCCCAAGGCACGGATTCTTTCTTCACCGACTGGCTGCCATCTGGGCCTCTTGTAAGTTCTAATAAACCCGTGTCTTTCCCCACTGGACCTCCAGGTGACTTCTTTGGAATAGGTGAAGAGCATTACATGCAAGCCCTCTCAGATTTAGGGTTGCTGCATTACAGCCACCCACAATACTCCTAAATAGTAACTAGTTTTCTTGGTTGATTCTTGTAGCACCAAGCACCATTCCTGCACATAGTAGTGTCATAATTGTTGTTGAACGAATAAAAAAATAACAGCTACTCTACTGCCCAACACTTCCTTTTCCCCTAGAATAGAAGGGAGTAAGGAAAGCAAACCAGCATAATGTGTTTGGAGTTTCCAAGTAGCATTATCTGTATGGATAAATGACCTTTAATTAAAGTCATTCAATCAAGTGGAAACAAGATCTATGAAGAATTATTGTCAATTCTTTTTTTTTTTGGAGTAGGGGTCTCACTCTGTTGCTCTGGCTGGAGTGCAGTGGCACACTCATGGCCACCGCAGCCTTGACCTGCTGGGCTCAGGCAATACTTCTACCTTAGCCTTCCAAGTAGCTGGAACTACAGACACACCCAGCTAATTTTTTTTTTATGGAGACGAGGTCTCGCCAAGTTGCCCAGTCTGGTCTTGAACCCCTGGACTCAGGCAATCCTCTTGCCTCGGCCTCCCAAAGTGCTGGGATTACAGGCTTGAGTCACTTTGCTGGGCCTTTATTTTCAATTCTTAGCACAATGCTAAGATACCAATATCAATACCAACGGTGGGAAATACAAACTGGTCTGTTGCATAAGCAATATCATATATGAAGGTGGAAGTGTTTCCATGTTTTTCCCTAAACATTTTGCCATAGTACAGAGAGAATAGACACCCAGGCAAAAGGACACAAGCTGCTTCACTGTGATCTTCTCTGATTTCTCTCTAAGCTCCACCCTACCACCATCATGATATCTTTAAATGCAACTTGAAAGATATTTTATCCAAGATCGTGTAGGTAGTAAGTGGCGAAGCCAAAACTACAGCCTGTTATTTTGAATTCAAATACTTTGCCATCCATTTATCACACTTAATTTTTTTTTTTTTTTTAGAGGTGAGATCTTGCTATGTTGCCAAGACTGGTTTTGAACTCCTGGGCTCAGGCAATCCTCTTGCTTCAGTCTCTCAAAATGCTGGGATTACAGGAGTGAGGCATCGTGCCCAGTCCATTCATCACACTTTTGATCGTATTTGAAGTCACTGATGGTCCTTTTCTCTGGCTGCAGCCCATTTTATTTTATTTTATTTTATTTTAATTTGGAGTCTCACTTCATCACCCTCGCTGGAGTGCAGTGGTATGCTCATGGCCATCCCAGCATTGATCCACTGGGCTTAGGCAATCCTTACGCCTCAGTCTTCCAAGTAGCCAGAACTACAGGCGTGCGCCACCACTCCTGGCTAATTTTTAAATTTATTATAGAGATGATGTCTTGCCAAGTTGCCCAGGCTGTTCCTGAACCCATGGGCTCAGGTAATCCCCTCACTTTGGCCTGCCAAAGTGCTGGGATTACAGGCTTGGGCCACCACACCTGGCCAGCAGCCATATATTCTAGAGCAACATTGTAAGAGAATAGCTACTAACCTCATGTAACTATTTAAATTTAAATGAATTAAAATTAAATAAAATCTAAAATTTAGTTCCTCAGCCATACTAGTCTCATTTGAAGTGCATACTAGCCACATGTGGCTAGTGACTACCATATGGGATAGTGGAGATACAGAACATTTCCATCATCCAGAAAGTTCTACTAGACAGCATTGCTCTAAAGACAGATTCCCTTTTGTGTCCAAGGTTACTACCGTCAGAAATCCTGATAGAATGTTTTCTCTCTCAGATGGTAAATGAGGCCAATAGACAGATGAGAGACTATGAGTTATTTAGTTATGCCTATCTATTCCATACTTTATAAACCCTTAAATGGAATTGATAGGGCCTAGCTACTCATTTCTGAGATGGGTAAATCTGAAACACACTACTTAGTAGGGGATGACTAATCTGTTGTCATATCAAGTCCCTTGAACATATTATATAAATAAATATAAAGTATGCATCTCTCTATTCTACTCCGATCTACTATATGAATATATATTTCTTGAGACTTAGGAGAACATGATGTTTCATTCTCAGGCTGGTAATTCATTAAGAATACATTTCTCAATGACATTTTCACAAATCATCATTCTTCAAACAGAAACTATCTTACTAGGCCTCTGGACCCATTCCCCTTCTAGATTAAAACCTTCTGGGAAAAAGCTCTAAATATTTCAATTCTAACAGGAATTAAAGCTCTCCTGTTGAAAATTTGTAGCAGCTATTCAAATTGGGAAATGATAACTATGGTGTGAAATAAACCTTCTTTATTGGACAGAACATACAAATAAAAGATTCTATCATCACCTATATACCACAAGTGAGTTATTCTGCCAGCAAAAAGACAGCTTACTTTGCTTTGTTGTATGTCAAATGACATTTAAAAAAGATGAGCAGATAGCATACAAAACCCAGGGCGACCATTTCTTTCTGTTTTGACATAAATAGTTTGCATTTGCAAACATTCTACACTCACTTACATGAAATAATTGAAAAAAAAGCACGCAATTTTCACAAAATTGGAGAAGGGGGGGTGTCAGCTTGCAGCTCTAGTGCTCCCTTGTTGGGTGGGTAATTTGGTATCAGGAGGTAGCCATGGTGACCATAAAACTTACTCATGTGACTAATGATGCAACTAATGATGCCCACAATTACTTAATTGCAGGCAGGTTTAACAGCTTTTGCCATTTTTGGAGAGTGCTTATGGCTAATTGTGGCTGCAAGTGGCTAACTACAGGTGCAATCAGATGTGTTCCTAATTTTTACACTTGTGCTGACAGCAAGCGGATAAACCGCCCCTTCTAAAATGGGAAGTTATAAACGGAGGGCTGAAATTAGTTCCTACAAGTGACAGTGATGGTAGAACAGCCTCCAACATGAAAACAAACACAAAGCATTTCATGTTTGAACAAAGGAAAGTTCTGGATTCTCAGCTGACCTTCCGCCAGACACCAGCCCCACCTGTGCTTTCTCTTTCTCTTTTCTCTTTTTTCTTTTTTTCCTTTTTCTCTTTTCTCTTTTCTCTTTCTCCTTTCTCTTCAGACTCTCCCACTTGGATTCCTGCTACTGCCACTACCAAAAAGGGGCTTTGACTTTCTCCTCATAACTCTACAATTCCTGTCCCATCATAGAATGGATTTTATGTTACATTGTCTGTATTTTCAAACACCTTTAATGTATGGTATGATATGTATGTGTTCAAGTGAACTCTAATGTATACACTGGGACAGGAGGTAAACTTTTGAAGTTCTCTTATCAGGAATTAATATCCCAAAGGAGGTCACATTGCACTTCAAAATCCTTATCAAAATTTCACCTGAGGGTTTTTGATTAGTATAAGAAATGTTAGGAATATTTTGGAATAGGTAAGACAAAAGATGGTTCAAGACATAAAATTGGTTAGAAAGATAGATATCCACTGCTCTGCCTGAATGAGGTATATGGATCCAGCAAGCTCCGTGGTCATACTTTTGATACTTAAGTTCTAGTCCTCCTTTAGTCCTTCTTCTTTGTAGGGGCTGTAACTTGACCCTACAAAAGACTGGCTGGTCCTCATGTCTACTTTAGCATGCTTGTGCTATTGTAATGCAGAGAATGGGTCTTCCCAAAAGCCTCAAGAACCAGTTGTAGGACTGTTCTTGTATCTGCTGAATAGTAAACATTTTTAGATATGGCAGAATTTGCTTTAAGATCTCACCTGGTATGGAGGATATAAGGTAGGCAATGTATGCTACCACTTACCTATAACCACTAGAGACTACTGATACTTATCTAAAGAATCTGGCAGTGCTGAGGTGGCCAAATTAGCTTGGATCAGTTCAGAACATCTTGATTTCCCATACATAACGCCCATAGGCTTACATTTTCAAAAAGAATAAACAAAACAAAACAAAACAAGGTGTCTTAGTCTGTTTGAGCTGCTATAACAAAATACCTTAGACCAGGTCATGTATAAACACCAGAAATGTATTGCTCACAATTCTGGAGTTGGGAAGTCCAAGAAAGGTGCCGACAGATTCAGTGTCTAAAGAGGGTATAATGCTTCATAGATGGTAACTTCTTGCTGTGTCCTCACCTAGTGGAGGGTGCAAGCAAGCTCCCTCTAAGCCTCCTTCATAAGGGCACTCATCCCGTTCCTGAGGTCAGAGCCCTCATGACCTCCAAATACACCACCTCTTTTTTTTTTTTGAGTTGGAGTCTCACTCTGTCGCCCAGATTGGAGTGCAGTGGCATGCTCCTGGCCACTGCAGCCTCAACCTGCTGGGCTCCGGTGGTCCTTCCACCTCAGCCTTCCACGTAGCCGGAATTACAGGCACGCGCTACCATGCCCAGCTAATACCCCGCCTCTTAATACTACCATGTGAGGATTAACCTTTAACACATGAATTTTGGGGGTCAGGGGAGACAAACATGCAGACCATAGCACGAGGATACAAAGGAAATATGTTTTTACTAAATGCACTAAATGCCGAGAAACTGATGTATTTTCTAGGAATAGAAAACCACCTTTATCCAAGGAGCTGGTCTCCCTTCATCCACAACTTGCCTGATCTCTGGCCTTCCTAGGCCCTGACTTTATCCAAGTGTTGTGTATCATCTTTTTCCAGCCTCACAAGAGACGTTGGTTAATCACTCAAACTACTCTGTATTCTACCAATAGTATCAAATATCCATTATGTGTGCTGGACACTGTTCTGGGCACTGTGGTGACTCAGCGGGCTAACTAGGATAGGCTCCTCCCCCAAGTGATGGCGTCCTGTGAGTAAGCACCGTGCTCTACTAATTGTCAACTCTTCTTGTTTGGGGCCTGAGGGATGAGCTTTAGTCACAGCCAAATGGCAGAACCGTGAGGACTTGCAAGTAATGAGGTGGAGAAAATGTTGGTTACTAGAACCCTCTGAGGGAGCGCTCTCTATTTGATTAGAATAAATACTTTGAAATGACATTTGGGGTGGAAGGTGAAGTCCCAGGGGCCTTATCCATCAAGAAAAGATGTTTGCTAAACTGTTTTTCAAGAGACAAGGAGAGGAATTGTATCGCTCCCAAGAGAGCCTGGAGAAGAGGGAGGGCAGGGAGATGGAAAAAAGAGAGTACAACCACAACACAGTGGCAGAAAGATGCCTGCTGTACAATGGAAAGTTTTGTGATGATGCTTGAGTCTTTGGTAAAATATACTAAATTTAATGAAATATTTAGTATGCATGATTACCTGTGGAGATCGAAGGGACTGAATTTGCTATCTGAACTGAAGCTGAATACTACCTCTGGACGGTTCAGTTTCATAAGCTCACAACATTCCTTTTCTTTGCTTACACAGTCTGCTCTCTCTCTCTCTCTCTCTCGCTCTCTCTCTCTCTCTCTGTCTCACACACACACACACACACACACACACACACACACTCACACATACACTCACACCATATTGTGATAGAAAGGGAGCAGTGGGTAGAAACAGGTAAAAGGAGGAATATTCTATCACACTGTGACTTGACAGGCAGGCAGTCTGAAGGTACCAGTGGGCTTGCAGAAATGGGCAAAGTGCCCAGGGCTTGAGCAGCCATGAGTCAGAGAATTAGACAATGGAAATTAACAATTTATAAAGGCTGGAGAACAAGGCTGCAAGGATTGTTCAAAGTCCAGGCAAACAATCACTATTCAGGGTATTTTCCTGTGCTGTGGGATTTGAGTGAGACAGAGAATAAAGTGGTTTAACAATTTCCTAAACTCTGTGATGTGCCTGACCCACCCAGTGTTGGAGATTTCAAAGGGATTAAGATGCTGCCCTCCCTCTCCCCTAGCCCCCTCCACTTGCTCTTGGAGAGAGACCATTAGAAGATAGTAATAAAATTACAGTTGTAGGAAGCTCAGAAGAAGCTGGCAGGTTAGGGAATTTGAAAGATGAAGAGAAGTTAGAAAGATGTGTGAAGAAAGGTTTTTCTGGGCAGAGGGATTCACATGTGTGGAGGGGCAGAGGCAGGAGTGTACAGGTAAACTGAGGCAGGAGATGAGGCTTTCAAAGGTCAAAATGCATGACATTTGAGAAGTCTACACTTCATCTGAAGATACTGGGGAACCATAGAAGGACTTAAATGGCAAACTCCCTGCTGGTGGAAAGTGTGACTAATTTGTCTTTTATAAAAATCTCCCTGGTTTATATAACCCTCTTCTGGGCTCTTCAAGTATTGATCTGTCTGTGCAGCAATTGTTTACTTCTCCACCTCCACTACATTGTGAGCAGTTCTTCATAGAGCTGTATCTTTAGCTCTGTATGACTAGCACATAGTACATTGTCTGAAGGACGTAGTAGACATTTGGTGGATTTTTAAAATGTGTTTGGGAATAAACAAACAATTAGAAGGTGGTACAACAAGACAGATGAGTGAGAGGTTAATACAGCAGTCAAGATGGAAATAGTGAACAGCTGAAGGAAAATGTAATGGCAACAGGGATTGAAAGAAGTGACCAAATCTAGAGTTATCTATAATATCTTTGGGACCTGGTGATTGATTCATGTGTTAAAAGGATTGTTGGAGGGGAAAGTAACTGGTTTCTGACTTTGATCCCCTGACTTCTGACTTTGATGACTGCTTGAATCCAGAGATAGGAAAAACAGTAGGAAGAATAGGTTTGGTTTGAAAGAGGAGAGAGAGAGAGAGAGAGAGAGAGAGAGAGAGAGAGAGAGAGAGAGATTGAGATTATTGGTTCCATGAATTTCTTTTTTTAATGGTTATTAAGATTTATCATATATCTCAAAATACCTCAAAATACCTAGAAGATTTGGAATGTTCTCAACACAAAGAAATGGTAAATGTTTAAGGTGATGAATATCCCAGTTATCATATTTGATTTTTTTAAAAAAAATTTTTTATTTTAACGATGTGGGATAAAATTCAGAGTTAGATATACAAATGTTCATTATGCAAGTACCCTTGTTGATGAGGTGTTCCCCCCCTCCCCTGGCAGTTTTCCACTACTGACAATCCCACACCCCCTCCCCTAGCAATTTCCGACTACTGCCAATCCCTTTCTTATAATATTATGATAATTGCTCAAGGTCCACTTATGAGTGAAAACATGTGATACTCAGTTCTTTGTTTCTGTGATAGATCACTCAGTATTATAGACTCTAAGTCCACCCAAGTTTGCTGTGAAGTTCATAATTTTGTCCTTCTTTATGGCTGTGTAATATGTCATTGTGTATATGTACCACATTTTTTTTTATCTAGTCCTCTTTCCATGGGCAGCACGGTTGGTTCCATTTTTTTGCCATTGTGAATAATGCTGCAATAAATGTGTATGCAGGTATCTTTTTCATATAATAATTTGAGTTCCTCCAGGTATATTCCCAGTCGGGGGATTGTGGGGTCATATGGAAGGTTGATTTTAGATCTTTTAGGAACCACCACTCTTTTCCACAGAGGTTATACTAGTTTACACTCCCACCAACAGTGTAGAAGTGTTCCCTTTTCCCCGCATCCTCTCCAGCATCTGCAGTTTTCTGAGTTATTGATGATGGCCATCCTAGCTTGAATTGGGTGGTATCTCAGTGTGGTTTTAATTTGCGTTTCTTTGATGACTAGTGAGGCTGAGCATTTTTTCTTGTATCTGTTGGCTGCTTCTATGTCTTCTTTTGAGAAGTATCTATTCGTGTCTTTTGCCCACTTTGTAATGGGGCTGTTCGTTTTTTTCTTTTTGACATTTTTGAGTTCCTTGTAGATCCTAGATGTCAGGCCTTTGTCAGACTTATAGTTGGCAAAGATTTTTTCCCAATCTGTGGGCTGTCTCCCTGCCCTCTTGATGGTTTCTTTGCCTTTGCAGAAGTTTGTCAGTTTCATGAGGTCCCACTTGACTGTCTTATCTCTTACGACATGGGCACTTGGGGTTTTGATCAGGAATTGGTTGTCAGTTCCAATTTCCATAAGGGTGTCTCCTGCATTTTCTAAGGTTCTGACAGTTTGAGGTTTTACGTTTAGGTCTTAGATCCATGTAGAATTGATTTTTGTGT
>CAUYQG010150759.1:0-12196 GCA_963574415.1 Tarsius wallacei | reverse complement strand
AAATAATAATAGTAATAATAAATAACAATAATGTTTGAGTCCTTACTGAATGGCAGGCATTGCTCGATGCTTTAAAAAAAACAAGAAAAAACACAAACAAACAAACAAAATTAGCCGGGTGTGGTAGCGTGCGCCTGTAGTTCCAGCTACTGGGAAGGCTGAGGCCGAAGGATCGCCGGAGCCCAGCAAGTCGAGGCTGCGGTGGCCGGGAGCGGCCACTGCACTCCAGTCTGGGCGACAGAGTGAGACTCCAACTCAAAAAAAAAAAGAAAGTACAGCTGGGCCTCACCAGGCACTGGAGATGGAACCTGGAAAGCTGCCTCTCCATCTCTCCTTGGGGTACATGGTTCTCATCTCTGCCTCTTCCTGATGTTGCTCTTTTCCTGCCTCTCCATGTTCTCTTCATTTGCTCATCCAGACAGTCCATCCAGCCTATCCAGCCCGTCCACATGCCCTTCCTGTTTCAAGGACCTCCCTAGCCCAACTTACAGTCTTGATGTCTAGTTACACATTCTAAGAATGAAGAATGGGATGATCCAGCTGGTGTCCTCATTGGTCCCCATGGCTGTGGCCAGAGGGGTGGGGGAGGTGTTGGTGAGACCTTGGAGAAGAGGGTGTGATCAGGGAAGATATTGAGTGTGTTTGACCTTCTTTTCCTGTCTCCTTTCTCACCCTCCACACCCCTCCCCATACAGTGTCTGAGCCCCTCCTACCTACCCCTTCGATGTATGGCCGGAGGTTGCGGGCGGCTGCTCCGGGGACCTGAGAGCTGCTCCCTGGGATGTGCTCAGGCAACCCAGTGTGCCCTGTGCCTACAGCGACCCCATTGCGGCTGGTGTGCCTGGGGGGGCCAGGATGGGGGCGGACGCTGCATGGAGGGTGGACTCAGCGGCCCCCGTGATGGTAAGCAGGGTTTGGGAGCAGGGTTTGGGAGTGATGGTAAGCACGGCAAGTTGAGCTGGCTGTTGGCTGGGGTTTGGCACAGAGAACGTGGGAGTGCTAGGGGTTGTCTCAGGTGGGGCTCAGAGGAAGTAGCGAGGGCGTGGGTGACTGGGAGTGGTTGGGGCAGAGGCCCCCTACCCCCATCCAGGTGAAACCCTGTATCCCTGGTGTATTCCCGGTGCCAGGGCTGACGTGTGGGCGTCCTGGGGCCTCCTGGGCCTTCCTGTCCTGCCCCCCTGAGGACGAGTGTGCAAACGGGCACCATGACTGCAACGATACACAGAACTGCCACGACCAGCCCCACGGCTATGAGTGCAGCTGCAAGACAGGCTACACCATGGACAAGTGAGGCTGTAGTCAAGACGGGCTCTGGTGGTCAGAGGAGCGGGGCCAGACAGACTACGGTGGGAGAGTCTTTGGGGAGCAGTAAAGGATGAAGTCTAGAGCAGAGCAGGACGAAAGAACAGGAAGTCCAAGATGTGAAGATGACAGGATTGATCCAGGAAAGGGAATGGTGGTAAGCTTAGTTAGGGAGGGGAAAGGATGTCGAGACAGACCAGGGAGAATGAATTTAACTGGATGCTCTAGAAGGGGGAGATTTGTGGGCTAGATCGTGAAGCAGGGAGAGTGATGGAACAGAGGGGGATGAGCAATTAGTTGAGAAGAGGGCCGGGGAGCTGGAGGAGGGCTAGGTTGCAGAGCTGTAAGGAGGGTGGCCTCCTGCCCTGACCTCCTGCCCTGACCCTTGCTCCGCCCCTGCAGTGTGACGGGGCTGTGTCGCCCTGTGTGCGCCCAGGGCTGTGTGAATGGCTCATGTGTGGAGCCTGACCACTGCCGCTGCCACTTTGGCTTTGTTGGCCGTAACTGCTCCACGGAGTGTCGCTGCAACCGCCATAGCGAGTGTGCCGGCGTTGGGGCACGTGACCACTGCCTGCTCTGCCGCAACCACACCAAGGTGGGCCACCCAGGGCCTCAAACACCTGACCCTGGGACCAGGCCCTTGCTTGCCTCCAGCCCACGCGAAGGCAGCTTGAGCCTCATTCTGGGCCCTGATAGCCAGGGATGGGGAAGCGGTGGCGGAGCCAGTCCCAGGGAGATGTGGGGAGACTTTGGGGATGCTGTCTGGGTTTGTGTCACTGGGGGCTGCCCTGGAATAGTGGACGGAGTGGGTGATGGACCAGGGAGGGTGGGTGCATGGAGGAAGATTTGGGATAGTGTAGGGAATAGCTTTTTGAGCTCAGGATTTTGGGCTTCAAGTGCACAAGTGAAGGTGGGATCTAAACTGCAGACGGCTGTGATTGTCTAAACTAGGTGGCCGAGCCCCTGCTGCCCTCCCATGCCCTCTCAAATCCTGCCTCCATTCCCTCACCCCTCCCCACACTTGATGATTCTCCAACCTCTCTGACTTCCCTGTCCTGGACTCCCAGGGCAGCCACTGTGAGCAATGCCTCCCGCTGTTCGTGGGTTCAGCTGTGGGAGGTGGGACCTGCCGGCCCTGCCATGCCTTCTGTCGTGGAAATAGCCACGTCTGCGTCTCCAGAAAGGAACTTGAAATGGCCAGGAGAGAGCCAGAGAAGTACTCATTGGATCCAGAGGAGGTAAAAAGGGCTGGGAGGCTGGGGGTCTGGACTCCTGGGTATGAGGAAGAAAGGACTGAGGCCTTGGGCTTCTGTGTCTGAGGGGGGAGGGGGCTGGTCCAAGCCTTTTGTGATCTCCCTGTCCTTCTTTGGTCAGATTGAAAACTGGGTGACAGAGGGTCCTAGTGAAGATGAGGCCGTGTGCGTGAACTGCCAGAACAACAGCTATGGGGACAAATGCGAGAGCTGCCTCCACGGCTACTTCCTCCTGGATGGAAAGTGCACCAAGTGAGAGGAAAGGGGTCCGGGACCCTCACCCTTCTCACTAGGAACAGCTCTGGAACCAGATTTTCTCGCTAGTCCTCTGCCCTCAGTCAGGACAGGATGAAATCCCCCGGTAGCACCATGCTGGGGCAGGGGTGGGGTAAGGAGCTGGACTCAGATGAGAGATCCCTACCTCTGAGGCTGGTGCTGAGACTGCATCCCTGATGGCAACTGGTAGGCAGAGAGGGGAGAGGCCTCGAAACAGCTCCCCATCTATCTCCTTCCCTCCGAATGAATGTTCAGTGAACTGTGGAGTCAGTCCAGCCTGGCTCCCAACCCTGACTTCCACTCAGGCCTTCTGGCTTTGGGCAAATGGCTTGACCTCTTCTGGTCTGTTGCAGAATGGAACTCGTGTGCGGCATCCAGCCTGGGCCCCTGCAGGTTATGGGAGCCCTATAACCCTCATCTTCTTCACCATCCTCAGGTGCCAGTGTAATGGCCATGCAGACACATGTAATGAGCAGGACGGGACGGGCTGCCCATGTCAGAACAACACAGAGACGGGCACATGCCAGGGCAGCTCCCCCAGTGACCGCCGAGACTGCTACAAGTACCAGGTGCGGCTGGAGAAGCAAGTAATGGGCCTAGGGTCCTATACCCTGAAGAGGTCAGAGCTGAGCTAAGCTAGCCAGGCTGGCAGGACTGACAGTCTGGTTCTGATACCTGTGATCTTGGGATCAAGTTTAGCTTGACAGTCTGTTTCTGAGCCCAAATCAGTTTCAGGCCCTAGGTGGTGATGTTGGGGACCCAGATATGAGCCTCTGGGAGACTCTCAGATTGATGGGGAGACAGTCTCCATTACAGTCACAACTTGAAAGTCTCAAATGCCAGAAAATTCATTTTATAGTTACTTAAGCAAAAAAAGGAAATGTATTGGCGCTCAAAACTGAGGTCTGAGCCGGGCTTGGTGGCTCAGCCTGTAATCCCGTACTTTGGGAGGCTGAGGTGAGTGGATTGCCTGAGCCCGCGGGTTCGAGACCCGCCTGGGCAACTTGGCGAGATCTCATCTCTACAATAAATCAAAAATTAGCCAGGTGTGGTAGCGCACGCCTGTAGTTCCAGCTACTTGGAAGGCTGAGGTGAAAGGATCTCCGGAGCCCAGCAGGTCGAGGCTGCAGTGGCCAGGAGCGGCCACTGCACTCCAGTCTGGGTGACAGAGTGAGACTCCAACTCAAAAAAAACCCCAAAAAACTGAGGTCTGGATTTCTTGCTTCAGGAATGGCTGGATCCAGGTGCTTACACAATCACATCATGAGTCTCTCTCCCCACATCTTGACTTTGCTTTCCTCTGCATTGGCTTCATTCTCAGGCAGGTTCTCCCCAAGTGGCAGCCCTCATCTGATGACCTGAGGCTAACAGGGCATCTCATATCATCTAATACCCAGTTTCAAATTCCCCTTGAGTCCATTTCCCTTTTCTTCCACAGGGAGGCTCTTAGAGCACCGGCGCTGGCCTCCTGACTGGCTGCCATGTTGCAGACTTGCCTCCCACAGGGAAGATATCCCATGCACCCTCCTTGGAGGACAGCTGCCACCATTCCAGCCACCCACCTTTTCTCTCCAGTTCCAGAGGGAAAGGACAGTCTCTTGCTTTCCTCAGTCTCCCTTACCCATCTACAGAAACATCATAGCAGCAAAGATGCAACTTCACCCAAAATGACATCTATTTTGCAAGCCTTACTGACCCCTAACATTTCCATCCTGGACCAGAATTTCTGCCTTCTTGATAGCAAAAGGCCCATTGACCTTTACCAGGGAGTCCCACAGATGAACTCAGACCTCTAGCATCTCTGATGACTGTCCTGAAGTAGCCGTTTCTCCTGGTTCTATTAAATAACAGTGAGAGCTGGTGTGTAGGAAGTGCCTGCCACGGAGCTGGATACTGTGCTGTGGAGACGGGTGACAGCACAAGACAGAAGGCTCAGCAAGGCTGTGCTGGGTTCTTGGTGAGGTGCTGACATGAAAGTGAGCTCAGAGACATTAAGTGTCCTGCCCCAGGTCAGGCAGCCGGTTAAATTTGGGCTGGGTTTGGACTGACTCTGATCCCAGAACTCGAGTGGTCCCCACTGAGCTATAGGAATTATAGTGGCTGCTAACCATCCATCCATCCATCCATCCAGCCATTCATTCAGCACATATTTACTGAGCACCTACGATGCCAAGCACTGTATGAGGTGTTGGAGACTCAGGAGGGAACTAAACAGGCAAAATGTTATGTCCTTAAGGAGTTTCATTCTCATAAGAGGAATCCAGCAATGAACAAGCGAGTAAGTCAGATAGCCAGCGTGTTAGGCAGTGGTAACACTAAGGAGAAAATTAAGCACAGAGGGGTAGGGGCTGGGATGTGTTAGGGAGCGGAAGTGGTAGATACAGTGGCCAAGGAAGGCCTTGGTGGGAAGGCAGCACTTGAGTAAAGACCTGATGGAAGTGAGGGTGCTGGACAAGTGGACATGTGGAAGGAGAGCCACCAGGCAGAGGGTCAGCCAGTACAGAGGCCCTGAGGCAGGGCCACCTAACCCGGGCCAACTCTGCCGAGTGCTGTGCCTGTGACTTCTGCTTTCCCATTAGTGAGCCACGGTTACCACCTGTGACACGCAGGGGAAGCGTCTCAAGCTCAGTGAGGTTAAGTCACTCGTTCAAGGCCACATAGCTCGTGAGGAGGTATAGCCAGAATTCAGAACTCAGCAGAGTTCTTCATTGCTATGCCTCAGAGTGCCAGAGGCCTCAGCATTAGGGTGCTGGAGTCATTAGGGGTGACACCAGGGACCACAGTCTTGGAGTGTCAGATCCTAGCAATGTGTGCACTGTGGCAGGGAGGTTCCAGGGAAGTCACAAGGAAGTGGCTGGGCATTGGGGGTGGCGCCCATGGCAGTGGCTCCTTACCAACTAGTAAAAGATATTGGTGAATGGCCTGGCACCTAGCTCAGTCCTGGTTCCCCCTGCTACTGCCCACAGTGCGCCAAGTGCCGGGAATCGTTCCATGGGAGCCCTCTGGGCGGCCAGCAGTGCTATCGGCTCATCTCAGTGGAGCAGGAATGCTGTCTGGACCCCACATCCCAGACCAACTGCTTCCACGAGCCCAAGCGGCGGGCCCTGGGCCCTGGCCGCACTGTCCTCTTTGGCGTGCAGCCCAAGTTCACTAATGTGGACATCCGCCTGACGTTGGACGTGACCTTCGGTGCTGTGGACCTCTACGTCTCCACCTCCTACGATACCTTCGTAGTCCGTGTGGCCCCTGACACTGGCATCCACACTGTGCACATCCAGCCACCCCCGCCCCCTCCACCCCCTCCGCCCCCTGCTGATGGCGGGCCCCGGGGAGCCGGGGATCCAGGGGGGCCAGGAGCCGGGAGTGGGCTGGGCACCCCGGCGGAGCCACGGGTGCGGGAGGTGTGGCCGCGGGGCCTGATTACCTATGTGACAGTAATAGAGCCATCGGCAGTGCTGGTAGTTCGTGGTGTGCGGGACCGGCTGGTCATCACCTACCCACACGAGCACCATGCCCTCAAGTCTAGCCGCTTCTACCTGCTGCTGCTGGGCGTGGGAGACCCAAGTGGGCCTGGTGCCAATGGCTCAGCAGACTCGCAGGGCCTACTGTTCTTTCGGCAGGACCAGGCCCACATAGACCTGTTTGTCTTCTTCTCCGTCTTCTTTTCCTGCTTCTTCCTCTTCCTCTCTCTCTGTGTGCTGCTCTGGAAGGCCAAGCAGGCCCTGGACCAGCGGCAGGAGCAGCGCCGGCACCTGCAGGAGATGACCAAGATGGCCAGCCGCCCTTTCGCCAAGGTCACCGTCTGCTTCCCACCTGACCCTACTGCTCCAGCCCCTGCATGGAAGCCGGCTGGGCTCCCTCCACCCACCTTCCGCCGCTCCGAGCCCTTTCTGGCACCCCTGCTGTTGACAGGGGCTGGGGGGCCTTGGGGACCCATGGGAGGAGGGTGCTGCCCACCGGCCATCCCTGCCACCACTGCTGGCCTGCGAGCTGGGCCCATCACCCTTGAGCCCACAGAAGATGGCATGGCTGGTGTGGCCACACTGCTGCTCCAGCTGCCTGGTGGGCCCCATGCACCCAACGGTGCCTGCCTGGGGTCAGCTCTTGTCACACTGCGGCACAGGCTGCACGAGTACTGTGGAGGTGGCGGGGGTGCTGGGGGCAGTGGACACGGGGCTGGCGCAGGCCGGAAAGGACTGTTGAGCCAGGACAACCTCACCAGCATGTCCCTCTGACCTGCTGCGGGATCTTCAGCTACAACAGCCAAGTTGCCTGAGGGGGCCACCCTGGACTTGGGACCTCCATCTGGGGGCCTTGGACACTGTCTCCTCAAACACCACTGGCTCCCTTACCCCACAGGTGCCCAGACAGGGCCTCCCTTATTCTGCATTCAGCAGCTATTTATTGAGCACCTACTATGTGTCAGACACTGTTGTAGGCATGGGGCAAAGCAGTAACTAAGAGGTGAGGTTCCCTGATTTCATGGGACTTGGGTTCTAGTGAAGGGAGACAATCGGCGTACACACGCACACACACAAAGATAGACGAGTACGATGGTTTTAGAGCGGGAGAAGTGCTATGAGACCACAGGATGTGGCAGCAAAGGGACCACGGGGGACCACAGGGTGAAGTCAACTGGGCATTCAGTAAAGCTAAACTGGGCAAGACTAAGAAGATCTGGCCATGGGAAGAACTTCACGAAGCAAGTCCCAGGCAGAAGGAACTGCAAAGGCAGAGGTCCTGAGGTAGAAACCAGCTTGTTTTATTGAAAAGACCAGGGAACTGGCCAGCGTGACCCAGACCAAGTATGAGGGAATGAGGTTAGGGACAGGCAGGAGTTGGGTCACCCAGGACCTTGTGGGCCCCAGATAGGGTTTTGGGTTTTATTCTCAGGGCAGTAGGACACTGTTGGACAGTTTCATGGGGGGAGTGATAGGATCCAACAAACCTATTTAAGGGATTGCTCAGCTGTGGTGTGGAGCATGTATTGAAAGGAGCAAGAGAGACAGCAGGGGGATGGAGGATGACATTGAGGGGGAGTCAGGCTCAGATACAGGGTGTGTGTGGAAGAATGTAATGATGGTGTGGATGTCTAGGTGAGAGATGGGACAGATCTGGAACTTTGTGACCTGAACCTTGGGAGAATGATGGAGTTGTTTACTAAGACGGGGTGTATTGGGGCTTGTGAGGAAGATCAAGAGTCCAATTCTTGACGAGATTCCCTTTAGATATCCCCTCAGTCAGGTTCTACTAGGGTTGCAGAAACCACTGTGAGTATTTCAACAGCAGGAATTGAGTGCAGGGCATTGGTAGTGCTAGCAACAGGAGTCACTGAAAAGAGACAGGTGGGACAGTGAGACAGCTCAGAGGTGAGCCAGAGCAGGGTACAGCTGCTGTCACCCCTAGGCTGTCAGCAGTGGTGTTACCTGACCCCAGGACCAAGGCCATCCAGTGGGGTTGGAACAACAGAGGCCCGTTTGGAGGGAGCATCAGAGGAGACAAAACTTCTGCCCTGAGATGCTGCCCCAAGTGGGCATGGGGGCTACCAAAGCTGGAGATGTAGATGCTGGAACTGCCACTGTACAGCTTTTCCAGACAGTGCTGCCTTGAAGACTTCTGGGCTCTCCCGAGGGGCTCCCCCCCACCCTAGCCACTTCATTGTACTTCTGAGCACCCCCCCCTTGTTCCAATCCTAGCCGTCATCTTGAGCTTGGGACTCAACTTCCTCAAGCCCCAACCCCCACCTGCTTTTTGGGTCTTTGGGAGACTGGGCCCTGCATCTTCCCCTCGCTGGGGGCCTCATTCTGAGAGGCTCTGCGGTTGTATGCATGTCAGATGTGGCAAGGGCCATGTCTGAAGAAGAGGGGAGTGACTGAACAAATAAAGAATGGGGAAGATCCAAGTGTTCAAGTGCAGTCTGCATGCAGGAGAGGAAGGGAGGGGGTGTCTCAGGTCTCTAAGAACCCAAGTGCTGGAGAACTTGCATAATGCCCCTTATGATGCCAGTCCAAGCTGGATGACCTGGGCCTTGTTCCTGGCTGCCCCTCCTGGGAGGGGTGAGGTGGGAAGATGTATCATGACAGAAGCTCTTGTTCCCTGGAGGGGATGCACTGAGGCGAGATGTGGGCGATGAGGCCTTGGCCCTTCCTTAGATACCTGCCCGCCCCTCAGCACAAGCTGGCTGCTTCATCAGGTTCTCAGCTGAGGACATGCCATGTGTTGGACTTGAGGGGGTATGTGAGTCTCCAGTGTGGCCCAAGAATAATGTGATCTTTTCTGATTCTGTGGGCAATTTAAGGGATTTTCAGGGATTATTCTGACCATGTTTTGCCTTTATGAGCTGACAATAGCCCTTGCTCTTCAGGGTGTGACTACGAGCTTAGGTTTACTGAGCATCATGTGCTAAACGCTACTTGGCATGTCACTGCTGTGGTTTCATTTGATCTTTCCAACAACCATATGAGGTAGGTACTGTGTGTAATCTCCATCTTGCAGATGAGAAAAAGTCTAGAATATCATTTAGCTGTTGAGTGACAGGTGCCATTTGAACCCCGCTGTCCAGTCCACGTGCCTGACTGGGCACAACGGCTCATGCCTATATTCCCAGCATTTTGGGAGGATTGTTTGAGGCCAATCTGGGCAACATAGACCCCCAGAGCCAGGTTGCTACAAAAAAACAGAAAATAGAAAATTTAACCAGGTGTGGTGGCATGCACCTGTACTCCCAGCTACTCAGGAGACTGAGGCAGGAGGATCACTTGAGTCCAGGAGTTTGAGGTTGCACTGAGTTGTGATTGTGCTACTACACTCAAGCCTATGCAGCAGAATGAAGCCCTGTCTTTAAAAAAAAAAAAAAAAAAATCCACTGCCAGGCTCGTCTGCTTCCAGAGGAAAAAACCCTTTACATGGCCAGGTGGACATAGCTGAAAGCTGTCCCAGCATAAGCAGGCACTAGGAACAGGGCTTTCCAAATGGCCAATTTCTGCAGGAGATAAGGCAGAATTTGCCAGCTGGGGAGCTAAGGAGCAGTAGGACATGCTTCCCTGAGAGAGGGAGTCCTGAAGCCACAGTAGAGTTCCCTGCACAACCAGGAAGGAGCTGAGCTTCTTGCTCAAGACTCCTCTGTGTTAGGCTTGGACCCCTCGGGTAAAGTCTCTTCCTAGCAGTTGTCCTTTGCCTTCGTAAGCAGAGCATTAGCACCAGGACTGGCCTTTTCTGCGATGCAGAACCACTCTCCCTCCGACTCCTGTCACTGCTTTCCACATGGCACTGCACAGTTGCTCCCTGGCACGCATTCTTCCTCCACATCATTTTTTCAGCTATCACTTCTCCCTGGATGCGCCTGAATGCAAGAGGCACGTGGTGGGGTAAAAGAAAGTTGGCGTGGAAAGCCAGAGGCCAGGGTTCTAGCCCATGTGTGGCTATCAAAACCCTGGAGACTTCAAGAAAGTGGGGTGGGAGCTTGCCGAGGGCCTACAGCCCTCCAGGCACAGTCTGGATGTTTGGCATGAGTCTCTTAATCTTCCCAACATCACCACGGGGAAGTACAAACTCATTTTCCCATTTTGTGGATTCAAAAGCCAAGTCTCTTGTCTAAGAACTGAGGGCTAACTAAGGCAAGCCAGGTTGTGACCCAAACCTATCTGACTCTTGGATGCCTCATACATCACCTCCAAAGCCACTTCCTTTTCCTAAGCCAATGTCTTCTGCCTGTGATTGCCTACATTGGGACCCATACTATTCTAGGTGCTGGGGACACAGTGGTGAAAAAGGTCCCTGCCCTCGTGGAAATGCCAAGTTGGTGGGGTGCCCAATAATGAGGAAATGATGTAGTAAGTGACCAGAAAAGGCAGTGAAGGAGCAGGGCAGTGGTATTTGCTAGCTATTAATCCAAAGGAGGGAAGGCAAGGCCCCTCTCATAAGATGCCATGTGAGCAGAAGTGAGGGGGTGATCCAGAGGGACATCGGAGGGAGTAGCAAGTACAAAGGTCCTGAGGTCAAAGTGTGCCTGACATTTTACAGAAACAAGATTCCTGTGGTTGGAGCAGAGGGAGTAAGGGGGAAACAGGGAGAAGACAAAGTCAGAGGGATCAAAAGGCAGATCCTGCAGATCCTTGAGCCTTGGTGGGTGAGTACTCAAGCTTTTACTCTGTGAGTGATGGCGCCATGGGAGGATTCTGAGCATACGAGGAACAGGCTCTGACTTAGGTGTTCACAGAATTCCCCTGTGAAGAAGAGACTGAAGGGGTGGGGCAGGACTGAAAGCCCAACGAGGAAACCTCTGAATCCATTTATGTTGAAGAGGAGGGTGGCTGGGACGGGGTGGGAGCAGCAGAGTGGGGAGAAGTGGGGAGGTTCTGGATATATTCTGGAAGTAGAGCCAACAGAATTGAGCAGATTGGACACTGGGTGAGAGAGAAAGTGGGGAACGGCAACAGTAGAGTAGCATGAGGAGGACTTGGTTTCGTGGGAGGATCAGCAGTTAGGTCTTGTACATGTTAAATTTGAGATGGCGCTTAGATATCTCAAGATATTCATAGACCATTGAATACCCAGATCCTTGGATACCCAGATCTGGGGTCAGTGCTGGGAAATAACAGCAAGTAACAGTAATATTAGAGTAGTTATATTGTGATATTCTATATAATATAGTCATATTAACAATGATGTATTGAATTCACACTTGGGCCTTTCCATCTATCTGTTCCACCTTTTGTTCTCACAATAGCTATATGACATATTAGGGACTGTAATTCTCAGAGCAGGAGACAAGTTCAGAAAGATGATGAATTCACTAGAATAATGCACCGGTAAGTGGCAAGATTAAATCCTAGGCCTGTCCAGTTTTGAGACCTAGATCTGCTAGTTGCTTTTGCAATAAAGAGTTGACTGAACCGGATAATCCTTAAGGAATCCTTTCAGTTCCAGAGAGCCTTAAGCTTGGAAGGACAAAAGTTCCCCAAGCCTGTTAGATTGTGTGCAAGTCAAAAGTCCACTGTGTGCCACTGCACTCCAGCCTGCGACAAGAGTGAGACTTCAACTAAAAAAAAAAAAGTCCACTGTTTTTGCCCCCCACCCCCCCGAGTCTGAGTCTTGAGTTTCATTCTGTTGCCCAGGTTGGAGTCCAGTGGCTCGATCACGGCTTGTCACAGCCTGGAACTCCTGGACTCAGGTGATCTGTAGCTGGGAATACAGGGGCACACCACCACACCACACTAACTTTTTAATTTTTTTTTTTTTTGAGTTGGAGTCTCAATCTGTTGCCCAGACTGGAGTGCAGTGGCACACTCCTGGCCACCGCAGCCTCGACTTGCTGGGCTCCGGTGATCCTTCCGCCTCAGCCTTCCAAGTAGCTGGAACTACAG
>CAUYQG010150754.1:0-11810 GCA_963574415.1 Tarsius wallacei | reverse complement strand
ATAGAGGGTGCACCTCCCCTTATAGCCCATGCATTCCCAGAGGGTAGCTTCAGGGGATCCTTGACTTCCCTGTGGATAGTGCCCAATTTACTGGAAGATCTAATCCCCATCTGCTCCCCCGCTGATCAGTTATAACTTTTGTAATTAAAAGTTTTGTGACTTTTACAATTCTTGCCAAATGCATGATGTCTTAGGCCTTGTAAATTTCCTTTACTTTAGGCGAGCTTGATTGCTGCTATGAGATACCTCTGATATCTGGCACCAGGAAGTCTGTTTCTGAAAAGACAAAGTTGGCAAAGTTAATTTTACCTAAAGTATGCATTTCTCCAAAACATAGCTTCTACTTTCTCATCACTGTATTAAGGTTTAGGAACAAGATTAAAAAAATGCATTTCCCCGCTTTCGGTAATATGTTTAATTTTTCCTCTTTTAGAACACATGAAAAAAATGTATAATCACTCTTAATATCTTTGACTACCAATTCTATCATTTCCAAGTAGGTTTGGCTAGTTTTGTTCCTTATTATGAGTTATATTTTCCTGATTCTCTGTATGCATGGCAATCTTTGATTTGATACCACCCTGAATTTTACATTGTTGGGTGCTGAATGTTTTTGCAGTCCTATAAAATATTCTTGAGCTTTGTTCTAGGATTCAGTTAAGCATCTTGGAAATGGTTTGATCCTTTCATGTTTCACTTTTAAGCTCTGTTAGGCAAAACCAAAGCAGAATTTAGGGTTAATTTCCCCTAATGTTTAGGCAAAATGCTTCCAAGAACTCTGCCCAAATTTCCCTAAATAATGAGATTTTCATGCTGCAGGCAGGGCATAGGTTGTTTCCTCACACACATACTACTCATCAGTACTGAGACTTGGGGGGGGGCCTCTGCTGAGCTCTGGCATTGTCTCTGCATAGTTTTCTCCTCTGCAATATTCTGCTGTGAGAACTCCAGCTGCCTCGTCCTTCCTGGACTTCCACCTTGTCTCACCAATGCAGAGATCCTGCTATACTCTACTTGGTCCCCTCTCTAGGCACTGCAGCCCAGAAACTCTCTCTGGTTGTAAGCTGGGCAGTCATAGAGTTGACCTTGTTTACTTCCTGTTTCTCAGGGACCACTGTCTCCACTCCTAATGGTCATACATTTTGTCTTGACTTTTAGATGTTTCATTTAGAAGAGTAAGTCCTAGTCCCTACTCCATCTTGGTCAGAAGCAGAAGTGTTCAGATCAGAGAACAGAATTGCATGGGTGAGACCCTTCGCACCATGCAAACAGCGGGTGCAAAGACCCAGATAGGGATTTGGTGTGGGGTAAAAGGGGAGACTGCTTGGCAGGAAGCAGGGCTAGATCCTGCAGGCCTGGAGGTTCTAGAAAGGGTCTTGGGATATTCAGAGCTCCTAGGACCCAGTGGAGGATGTAGGGCTTGGTGCATGGGTAACACAGCAGAACACACAATCTCAGAGATCACTGAGGTCACAGCATGGAGAACCGACTCTCTGAGGTGAGAGGGGAAGCTGGATGGCCGATTAGGGGGTCTTAGTGGGAAACTTGGAGCAGGACAGCAGCAGAGGAGATGGTGAAACCTAGACATTTTCAAAATCATTTGATGCTAACACTAAGCAGGGACACGTCCCAGTGACATTGGGTTCTGAGCCTGTGTGATGACAGGGCTGTTGGTTGAGTGGGGGAGAGTTGCGGGTGGAGACGATCAGGTTTGGGGCCATGGGAAGATCATGGACTCCCCGAGTTGAATATGTTGAGCTTGACATTGGATGGACAGGAATTGGCGTGCTTTCATCCAAGAGAAAGGGCAAAGCATGAAGGACACCGAGGACTCTCCTGACTGCAGCCCTAAGTGTAAGCCCTCTTCCAGAGCACCTTAGGTAAGCCAACAGTGCAGCCTTGGGGTTTCTAGGGGCTGTTTCCTACAACATGGAGGGAGTTCTCCATCTTTCTTTCATTACCTTGCTGCCAGATTTTGTGGCTACAACTTGAGAGAGAAAGAAAGCAGCTCCGGACTTCAGGCCGAGCTCCATTCCAGCACACCACGTAAGCTGGGTGACACCAGCAGTCAGGAGGAACTCAACATCACATGTGGAATAGGCTGAATTTGGCAGGAGATAAGTGTCAGTCCCTGTCCTCCCTCTCCCCAGAGGGTGCCAGGCAGAGGTGTGTCTCTAAAGACAGGCTGGGTCTACATTCCAACAAAGGGCGCCTTCCAAGAGGCCTCCCTTTCTAAGGAACCCATGAGAGAAGGCAAACCTGTCCGTGGGAAGGGCTGGCTGTGTGGCACTAAGATAGTCTGAATGTGAAGTGCTGTTTTTTTCAGACACTGGGGATGCCAGCTGCCAGTGCCTGGGGACCCTGAGGCTCCCAGACCAAGGAAAGGGTAGCCCTCAGTTCCATGGGAAGCAAGTTTAGGGGGGAGGGAAGGCCCCAGCCAGCTCTGTCCAGGCAACCTCAGTCCACTTCTGCATAGTCCTGCCGACTACACCACCACACACACATCATTTGCCCCTGTCATGCTAGAACAAGCCCCCTGTGAGGCTGACTCACTCGAGTCAGGCTTAAAAATTGGTGAGGAAAGCCTAGCTCTCATCCCCTTTCTATTGGAACCTGTGTTGGGTGCATGTGAAAAGGCTGTGTTCACAGACTGTGACCTGGCACATGACTCAGCAGAGCCAATCATGACATGGTCATCTGTACTCCAAAAAAGAAATAGAGGTACTGATGAGCCAAACATGTACGTCGCAACAACCATCACCACCTCTTCCCTTGGCCTTTGTGTGTAACAAGACCCACACAGGTCTGCCACACGCCAGAGGTGCTCACAATTTGTTAAGTGTCAAATGAATGCATCCTGATGACTGACTGGAGAACGTTGCTTCCAGATGCTACCTAAAATGACTAAGATATCCCAGACATGGTTCTCACAGTTCAAATCCTTAGAAGACTGAATATTTAAGATGTTTTGTAACTTGAAAATGACCACTGCTAACAAATTTAAATGTGTTGTTTAATATTTGATCAATAAGGTAAGGGTTGGGCGTGGTGGCTCACACTTACAATCTGGGCACTTTGGGAGGCCAAGGTGGGAGAAGTGCTTGAGCCCAGGAGTTTGAGACAAGTCTGGGAAAAATAATGAGACCCTATCTCTATTTAAAAAAAAAAAATTGGGGTATGGTGGCTCATGCCTGTAATCCCAGCAGTTTGGGAGGCCAAGGTGAGAGGATTGCTTGAGCACACAGGTTTGTGACCAGCCTGGGCAACCTGGCGAGACCTCATCTCTACAATACATCAAAAAATGGGCTGGGCGTGTGCCTGTAGTTCCAACTACTTGGAAGGCTGAGGCAGAAGGATCACCTGAGCCCAGTGGGTCGAGGCTACGGTAGCTGTAGCGTGCTACTGCACTTCAGCCTGGGCGACAGAGGAAGACTCTAACTCAAAAAAGAAAAAAAAAATTTAAAAATTTAAAAAAGAAAGAAATGACACTAAAAAGTGAACACAGCCTTTTCACATGCACATACTTAAGAATGATGATAATAATAATAATGGATCCTTCCAAACCATATACCCAAGAAACGTCTGCTTAAGAATTCCCCTCTCCAGCTACTGATCTTTTTCTGTGACACCTCTCTTGACCTAAGCTTTGCAAAGAATGCTACATGCATTTTCTTTATTACTTTTTCGGGTGGGGGTAATAATGGGAGCACTTCTGATACCTCAATATCTCAGGGAACATTTTAAATAATCCAAATGTTTCACAGGTTCTGGACCAGAGAGAAATCAAGCTGTAGCTGACAGCAGGAACTGCAACCGTTCTCAAAACACACCAAGTACACCACCTCCCCGTAACTGGCAGCATGAAGGCCAGCAATTAAAAACACAGCTCACAGCACCTTTTATTATCATCATACAAACTGATGTGACACGAAATACACACAACATCTCAAAACAGTCTTAATGCCTTGCAAAACCCCACGGGAAAGTCAGAAATACTGCCTCTGGTGGGGAAGCCATGAGCCTTCTGCCTTTGGACATGGAACGAAACACCCGCTTGGGGTGCAGGTCTGACTTGCAGGTCCGGGACGCTCCAGAGCAGTCTCGTGTCGGACAGCGAGGCAACACTTGGCACAGAACGTTTTCCTGAGAGAACACGTCACACGCTAGAGCCATCCTGGAGCCCCAGGCCCTGCTCAACTCAGAGCCCGCGATTCCCAGGGAGCGGTCGTGCCTGTGGCCTGTCTGATTCACCCCAGCACATGGCACTTCATCCACAGCTCATGGAGTCACAGGTCGAAAGTAAATTCTCATGATTTAATCATTTATAATAACTGAGATGGATTCACAGAGCTTGGTGGACCCAATGGCTGGATCTAGTTTTTTTTTTTTTTTTAATGGCTATATCTGTGCACCTTGGATCAGTTACAAAAATTAAATACTTTCTGTCAATAAACAACGATAAATATGTAGAACAATGTATAGTCGATGACTGTTTTGGCTGAATTTTTTTTTCTATCCAGTTTCTTATATGCAAATTCATAGCAACTGCTTTAAGACAACCTACTTTGCCTCTGATAGTGACCCTATGAAGACTACACATGTCTGCAGACACTCGGAAGTAAGTCTGCTTTTTACTGAGAGTTCTCACTTACTAAAGAAGTACAATATGTCTGTGCATTGAGCAACATCTAAGTTAGGTTCTTTAAAACACTGGACGCAGTCTTACTCTAGGCACTAAAACAACTTCTTTAAAAAAATAAAATTGTGATTTCAAAGGCCTTTCTTTCATAAGGGAGAGGAATAAGAGATCAATGCTAGTGGATGCTAAATCCCGAGGCCAAGGCCTGCTGGGATTCTTTGCCAGGTCACCTGCCCTGTAGATTTTGCAAAGGCAAAAATAACTTGTCATGAATTAAACAACAACAAAACCTTAGGAACCCTGGGTCTCTTGCTTATTCCAGGGATGCCTGGACCACTTGTATTTGGAGAATGGAGACAAAATTTTAGAAAACATATCACCCCAAGCCCAAGTTCATTTGATAAAACCATTAGGTATAAAGCAGTTAATTATACACATAAATAACATAAAAATAATTACCATAAATTAAAAAATCAAACAATCTCCCACTATTCATCCAACTGAGAGGTGAGAGCTGAGGCCGCATGAAGTGGTGAGTTGTGAGGGGTGTGAACCCCGCATACCCTTTCAGAGGCTGCTTGGGGAGGAACTTCCCTTAGTTCAGGAAGGCATGTATTGCACACAACAAATTCCAGCTCTGCCGTCCAAAGCTTGCCGCTAGGAATGGAGTTAAGTGCTGAGGAAATCGCAAACCATCCTTGGCCCTGCTGGCCATGTCAGGATGCCTCTATCCTCCCTGACCAATTACTGACCCATTGTCAGTATTTCTTCAAGATGGTCTCCCAGAGAACTGGAGATCTGGGACAAAATAAGGCAAGTTTATCATTTTCTTTTAGACAGTGTTGAAAAGTACCAGGCAAGTAAGAATCCATGTTTTCTCAACATGTCTTGGTGTTTCTGTGGCTAGCAGCAAAAAGGCTGCCTGCTGGCAGGGCCACCTTGGGCCATGAGCTTGGCCCATGCCCCTGAAACTGGTATACACGTATGACAGCACATGTCCCCACACACAGAGAGCTGGTTGGTCATAGGCACATTCATATATTGTGTCTACTATTGAGCTAATCTCTTCTGCTTTCGTTACTATCTGGCAGAAATCCCTCCACTTTCCCACTGTCAAGAGCCTAATGAATTCAGCTTAGAGAAATTCAATTTATAATTGGTCATGAGACATATCAACCTTTGGAATTAAAGTGTAAACAGAAAGAAAACATGAATTTCCCCTCGTCTTTCCATTCGGAGGATCTGGACTGGGCATCTGCCAGAATAAATACATCTGATGGCAGAGAATCCCAAGACCACATCGAAGGGCCTACCTGGGACAGCAGTAGCTCACTCCTCACATAGCTTGCCACCCCCTGCCATGGGCAGGTGTGTGGGTTGGACATGGACCCACAGTCCTACAGTGCAAACGACTTTGTCATGTTAACACAAAAATTAAAAAACAATATTGGCCACAACCGTCTTAAATATATAAAATAGAAAAAAGAAAAAACGATCTGAAAATCAATTGATGGATATTCCTAAGATGCCTTTTGTTCCAGAGTTGGTGACCTCACACAAACCCTTGCCCGTGATGACCTTGAACCCTAGAAGGTCATGAGGGGCCCAGCACACCTCACACGTTGTTCAGTTCACAAGCTGTGTAACAAACTCACTCAGCTTGTGTTTCAAAGAAGAGAACACATGTTACTTTACCTTCTACCTGCTCACCTGCTAAAGCAATCCAGAAGCGAGGAGAGCTGCTTCCCCACTAAGTGTTGCACCTGTGAACACTGTCTGTGTTTTCATTCAGTGACTGAGCTCGAAAAGAAAGGGAAACGGGCCACTTGTGTTCCTAATAGTTGGTCCCTGGCCTCGATGATGCTATCTCTGACAGTGTCACTTTCCCACACCCCATGTTGACCCAATGGCAGCCCTTTGAGGTGCAGTGGGCATACCTGGGCCAGGATGCATTATCTACCTTGGTAAGGCATACTATGGAACCCAATCTGCTTTAAATCTCTTGCCACCAGGGTCATGTTGCAAGGCAAGCCAACACACCATCATGGCTGTCGGGGGATCTGGACACAATTCTGCAAAAGCTAAGTCAACCTTACTTACATTGCAATGTGTAATTTTGTGTGTGTGCATGTTTGGTATCCAGCAAAGAAATCTAGAAGCTTCTAGCCCCCTCTGCAGTCCCTGCTCCGTTCCCCATCGCGGCTCAATAGCTGTACATCTGTGGCTGAGGCTCAGGCTGCACCTGGGGTTGGGCTGCCTGCGGCTGGGGTGCCTGTGACTGCGGGGGTGGCAGCACGTCCGTCTGGGGCACGGCCCGCCACGTAAGTGGGTGCTGGTCACTGAGCTGGCTCCCCAGGGGTGTGATGGAGTTGACCAGTGTGGTCAGATTGATGAAGTGAGCCACAGACTGCGGGTTTGAGGCCTCTGGCTGGGGGTGGAGTTGCACATCATTCTGGCGGTTATGCAACATGGCAGAGCCACTGACGGTATCAAAGGTCACAGTCAGGATGGAGTTGTCCAGTTGTAACTGTCGTTCGGGGGTAGTGAGGTGCCCCACAGCCACCGGCTGGAGATTGGTAAACTGAGTCCCAGCTGCAGTGGTGATGGGAGTCACGGTGATGTTGGTAAGGCCGACAGAGCTTGATGGAGTGGTCACATTTGGGTCACCCAGGGTCACCACCACCTGGAAGAGTCACATACAACAAAAAATGGTTCATTGTTTTTGAAAATGGAGAGCAACATAACCTCCCTAAGACACACTGTGCGTCACCCTGCTGGATGATCACACACCCAGTCTAGGGGAAGAGAATTCTGCACGACATTCTCTGAGGCAGGAGAAGATCAAGTTAATTTTGTTCTGGAAAAATAATTCTAGCAAAAATTAAAAAAAACATGATACAGACATAATCATAGAGACAATGAGATGGAATGGAGAGACAAATGAATTTCACTGGCTAGAAAAAAATAGAGGGAAGTAAGCCTGACAGATGGAAGGCAGGGTCTTGCTTTCCTACCCTAAGCAGCCTCTGGTGATCATGAAAACCCTACTACCAAGCTGAAAGGGGCAAGAAAAACATCTGCAGTACCAATAGCTAACAACAACAACAAAGCTGCGTGCTTTCTCAGGGAAAATGATGAAAGGCCAAATGCATGCATGAATGTTTGCAATCAGGATTACCATCTCTCACACACAAGAGAAGGGTGGACAGACTGACAAAAGACACAGGGGCCTCAGAAGCAAAAGTGATGATAGTTGAGCAAAGTGGAAGATTTCAGTGAAGGAAGCCGGACCAGCTGCCCAAGCCCCCTTGGCCTTCACCCTTCGGCGCTCTGGAGGGATCCTCTGGTGTGTGGGGTCCTGCTCTCCCTTACTGGTCAGTGAATGCACAGGGCTACACTTTCACGATAAAGGCACTTGGGCAGTCTGTAACTCCCCTAAACTGGAAACAACACACCCAATTCCTAACCAGGGGGACACGTCTCTGCAACAAGCTAGACTATATACCACTATTAACGAAGACAAGAGTGATTTGTAGGTTAGAACTTAGAAACCCTTCCATGAAACAGTGCTTAAGTGAAAAATAGGATGTGTTTGCTGACTTGAACCATGTAAAGTCTACCTTGTGCACTGTGCATACCAAAAAAGGGACAGGGCCAGGAGCAGCGGCTCATGCCTGGAATCCCAGCACACTGGGAAGCTGAGGCAGGAAGATGGCTTGAGCCCAGGAGTTTGAGACCAGCCTGGGCAACATAGTGAGAACTTGTCTCTACAAACAGACACACGAAAAAGGAACTGGAGTCATGCACATGCAGGACCCTCATGCTTAGGGAAAGCTGTCTCTTGTCAAAGTGATTGCACAGTATTTGCATATAAGAAGTAAACCCACCTGCTGAATGCTCTGCACTGCGGAATTGGTCTCGTCACCCACACTGCCCGTGAACCCTGTCTCTTTTTCCCCATATTCGCTGAAGGCAGAGTCCTCGGGCACTGGAGCCCCCACCCCCTCCTCTGGCTTCTGCTTTCTCTTGTGACTCCGCTTGGCAGTTTTCCCATGCTTCCCTTCGGCCAAGTCTTCCTGCTCCAGAGTCAGCTCAGGCTGCAAGAAAATCAGTTTCAGCAAGTGATCAGGTCAATGGTCACATCACGTGGTGGCCAGAGCAGCCCTGTCACTATCCCACATACACTCGCAGGGCAGGGGTGAGGCTCTCAGGCTACCGAGCTGCCACAGGAAACAGTGACCACAGCTGGTTCTTGCATTTCTAAGGATCAGGGTAAGTTTCTCTGGTTTCAGTTAAAAAACAAATACATACAAGTCATATTTTTAAAAGCCATATTTTATGCTACAATGTAAACATCTTTTAAAAACTAATTTTTTAAAAGCCACTGGGTAAAGGGAATTGTTTCAGCCCTGGTGGGCTCAGACCAAGGCTGAAAATGCTTTCAAATCAGGGCTCTCTTCCTCAAGGCTGAAACAAACTCATTGTACAAAAACTGTACAGATACCTCCTTTTGGGTCCGCCAAAGAAGGCCCTGCTGCAGTCTCAATCCCAGTGGGTCTTCTTCCCCACACACTTCTCTGTAGGTGTGGAGGGCACTGCCGGGCTGAGCCTAGGTCTTCTGACCTAGCCAGGCTTGCTGGGCCTCGTGGAAGTCACAGGGCATTGGTGGCTGGCACATGCTCCCCACTGGCCACCTGCCATTCCTCTGCAACTCCTGTGCCATCCCATGAGACTTGGTCCCAACCCAGGGGTAGACAGACCCAGAGGAGGCCTGCCAGGGCATGGTCATGGCGGGGTTTGCCCTCCCATCCCATGATTGTCACTCACAAGGGGAAGACATAGCCCATAGGCTTCTAGGGCTGGACCAGGACAGCCAGATGTTCACTCAGCATGACCCAACCTCCCTCATTAAAGACTGTGCTCAAAAGCATAGTTACAAACACAGAGGTATAAATGCAATCTTAAATAACTGAGAACATGACATAGTCTATTTGTAATAAAAAAGACTATAAAGATATTGACTAAAAACATCTTTAAAAAGTTAAAATTCATCTAATCAATATATTTCAACTCTAGCTGGGTGCAATGGCTCATGCCTTATAATCCCAGTACTTTGGAGGGGCGGAGGCAAGAGGATTGTCTGAGCTCAGGGGTTTGAGACCAGCCTGGGCAACAGAGCAAGACCTCATCTCTAAAATAAATCAAAAAATTAGCCAGGCGTGGTGGCATGTGCCTGTAGTTCCGGCTACTCAGAAGGCTGAGGCAGAAAGATCACCTGAGCACAGCAGATCGAGGCTGTGGTAGCCATGAGTGTGCCAACTGTATTCCAGCCTGGGCGACAGAGTGAGACTCCAACTCAAAAAAAAAAAAAGTCAACTCATTTGCCTAGAACAATTAATTTATGCTAATCTTTTCTAGAAACAGCTATTCTCCAAAGTGAGACACACTTGTATTCAAAAAATCCAAGCTGTAGAAATGACAGAAACCAGGAAATAGTCTAAAAGGTTCTGGGAGAGAAGATCAACCAAAAGACAGAAAGTGAACCTGGACCCTGACACCCTGGGATCAGGACACAGGCTTGTTCAAAGGCTGTTCCCACCCGGTCTGTCTGAGCCCTTCAGGGTTTACTCAACAGGTGTTTGATCATCTAGAAGCTTCTGTTCCTGCAGGGTATACCTGGGCTGCTCACCTGGACGATGCCAATGGAGGAAGCGTCAATGGTGGTGGTCTCTGGGAGGTGGTCCAGGTCATCAATCCTTACCGCAAGCACCTACGAGGAGCACAAGGCAGTGAGCCTGGGGCACTGCTACCCAACAGTCACCCCATTGATGCAGGCAGGAACCCAGACGCCAGACACATTGCAGGGGCACCATCAACTGACTTCTGTCCTTCCCTCAAGGGCATCCCTTGAGCTTCAGACACTCCTCTGCTCAGGATTGACTTTCAAACTTTGTCTCCAGAATCTGTACAGGCTTTGGCACCATTTCTCCTTCCTGGCCCCATACCTATTATTATTTATTTTTATTTTTATTTTTTTTGAGTTGGAGTCTCACTCTGTCGCCCAGGCTGGAGGGCAGTGACATGCTCATGGCCACTGCAGTCTCAACCTGCTGGGCTCAGACAATCCTCGACCTGCTGGGCTCAGCCTTCCAAGTAGCTGGAACTACAGGTGCAAGCTACTGTGCCAGATTTATTTTTAAAAATTTATTGTAGAGACGAGGTTTTATTAAGTTGCCTAGGCTGGTCTTGAACCCCTGAGCTCAGGCAATCCTCTGGCCTTGGCCTCCCAAAGTGCTGGAATTATAGGCTTGAGTCATCGAGCCCGGCTTATTATTATTATTTGAATCAGAGTCTCACTCTGTTGCCCAGACTGAAGTGCAGTGGCACAATCACGGCTACCTCAGCTTCGACCTGCTGGGCTCAGGTGATCCTTTCACCTCAGCCTTCCAAGTAGTTGGTTAATTTTTTGATTTATTGTAGAGACGAGGTCTCACTATTGCCCAGGCTGGTCTCAAACCCCTGGGCACAGGCAAGCCTCTTGTCTCTGCCTCCCAAAGTGCTGGGATTACAGGCACATCAGCCACTATGTCCAGTCTCCTTACCCCTTATTTTAAGTGTTTGCAATGTTCCTGCATCTGATCTCATACTACCTTGTATCCATCCCCAAGAGTGGAGACTCTGTGTCCTCCCTTTTCTGCCCCATACCGATGTGCTTTCCATAAGTGAGATTCAGCAACTCTCCTGTGACTTTCAAGGAGGAGTAGAGCAAGATTAAGATACTACATAGCAAACCCATCCTACCAGAAGTCACCAAAAAGGGGACACTTGTGCTTTACACATTTTACTTTCCAGTTGACTCTACATACAAGTACCCTAATGCATCAATGTGATGAAGTGACGCCTGCCCTCACCTTCCCTTCGACAGCCACGTTGATGGGGTCCTCAGCGTGCGACATTCACACTGTGCCTCGTGTCCCAGGTGCCACATGGCTTTTACGCTTACAAAGTCCAGGGATCTGATAACTATTTACCTGCGTCCGCCACTCGTTTGTTTTTGTTTGCTCCTTTTTTTTTTTTTTTTTTTGAGTTGGAGTCTCACTCTGTCGCCCAGACTGGAGTGCAGTGGCACACTCACGACAATCGTAGCTCACCACAGCTTCAATCTCTTGGA
>CAUYQG010150752.1:0-58060 GCA_963574415.1 Tarsius wallacei | reverse complement strand
AGTAGCTGGAACTACAGGCGCGCGCTACCACGCCCGGCTAATTTTTTGATTTATTGTAGAGATGAGGTCTCGCTTGCCCAGGCGGGTCTTGAACCCGCGGGCTCAGGCAATCCACTCACCTCAGCCTCCCAAGGCGCGGGATGACAGGCTGAGCCACCGAGCCCGGCTTAAAAAAAACTTTTAAAAAATATCATCCTGAGATATGGCCTACCCATATCAATAGGGTCAAACAATAAACCAGCTTTTATTTCAAAGCTCACAAAAGTCCTTGGGGATAGATTGAATTCTACACTGTGCATATCATCCCCAAAGCTCAGGTCAGGTAAAAAGAATGAATCAAATACTCAAGGAAACCTTAACTAAATTAACCCTGGAGACCGGCGAGGGGTGGGTGACCCTCCTTCCCTATGCCCTCCTAAGGGCTAGGCGTGCCCCCTATATTACAGGCCCAACCCCCTTTAAAATCCTCTTTGGACAGCCTCCACCGTTACTCCCAAAAATTGAAATAAAAAACGTGGCAGAATTATCTAACCATAACTTGCTTCAGTCACTATAGGCACTCCAAAAAGTTCAACGGGCTGTAACAGAAACCGTGCAGGCAGCCCTCCAGAAGCCAGCTCCAGAAATCCCTCACCCATTCCAACCCAATGATCAAGTTTGGGTGAAATGGCATAAAACTGAGGCTCTTGCCCCCAAGTGAAAAGGCCCTCACGTGGTAATCCTGACAACACCAACTGCCATTAAAGTCAGCGGCATCCGTCCTTGGATTCATCACTTGCAGGTAAAAGCAGCCACCAATACACACCTGGAGACATGAAAAATCATCAAACCGGCTGCCGAGAAGGACCTGTTAAAGATAAGACTCTTGTGAGTCCCAAAATCCTAGTCTTACTCCTCGTGGGGGTCCCCCTAAGCCAGGCCTGTTAGCCCCACTCGCGGTATTACTATGCCCCGGGAAACTACTCCTGGGTCTTAACGAATACCGTCACGGGGACTGTAATCTCCACCTACTATGGGGATAGACAGCCAGTTTTTAACTTTAACCTTTGTAAGTTATGGCCTAGTCTATCCCTGATCCCCAAAGGATGGGGAAGCCACTGCCCAGAATTCTTGGGGTGCAGGTATAGCAACAGAAAAAACAAAAAACAGCTTGCTAAAATAGGTTTCTACACTTGCCTGGCTGCCGGCCCTACCCACTGCCACAAGTCCCAGCAGTTTCACTGTGCTGCCTGGGGCTTCGAAATTATTGCTCCTTGGAAAGGCAACAAGAACCCATACATTTCTCTCCGCAGGAAATCAACTGCCTCTCCCTTGTAAACAACCTAAAACCTGCAATCCCCTAAAGCTCACAGTTATTCATTGGAATGCCTTTAGTATTCAAAAGGTATGGGAACTAAGTAAAACATGGGAACTTAGAATATATGTATCAGGGCTAGACCCTGAAATGTTATTTAGAGAAGGAGGAGAGGCCCGGCTACTGCCGAAATTAGGGTGGTAAGCCAGGGGGACCCCACGCCCTCAACCCAGTCGTCCCCATCCGTAATGTCATTCTCCGGGTACCTAAACTTTCTATTCCTGTTGTGGCAACCACTCCTTCCGCCGCCCTTTCCATGCAAAAAACCCCTGTGCCTTCTCCACCACACAAAAATCAGTTTCTTCCTATGCTGTCAGCAGTTCACTGGCTTGCTAATGCCACTCACCCCGACTTAGCAAAAGACTGCTGGCTATGCCTGGATCCCTGACCCCCATATTTCATGGGAATCGAAGCCTTCTCCCCCATAGGGAACACCGAGAGGGATATACAAATCCTCAATCTAACTGAGGTCCAGTCTCAAAAGCTATGTCGCTGGGGTACCCACCTGACTCTAACTCTGGGAAATCTTCAAGGAAAGGGAACTTGTCTCTATTCACCGCAGTTCCCATTAAACAGTTCCCCCCTCCAGGCGTCCTGCAACACCTACAAACCACCTCAAAGCTCTGTATTCTGGTGCACATTTGCCCCAAGTATACACATATGAGGAAACAAAGGGGAGGGAGCATCTACAGCTTCCAGGCTTCGCACAGGCAAAACGCACCATTCCCATATTAGTGCCTCTCCTTGTAAGTCTAGGCTTTGCGGGGACTGCCGCCCTAGGTACAGCCTCTTTAGTTGTGGGGAACCAATATCTCAAACAACTTAGCACGCACATCAATGCAGATTTAAGCTTATTAGAATCAAGTATATCTCAGTTGAAAAAACAAGTAAACTCCCTAGCTGAAGTAGTGCTTCAGAACAGGAGAGGCCTGGATCTCCTCTTCACGAAACAAGGGGGTTTGTGCATGGCCTGTTGCTTCTATGCCAACGAATTGGGGATAATATGAGAAACTCTCGCTCAAGTAAAAAAAACATCAAACAGCGAGAGTTACAAAATCAGGCCTCAAAAAACTGGTATCAATCTCTCTTCTCCTAGTCCCCCTGGCTTACCACCCTAATTTCGGCAGTAGGTGGGCCTCTCCTCCTTCTCTTAATAGATATTACTGTAGGGCCCTGCGTTATTAAGTGCCTCCTTACCTGCATAAAAATAGTATCATGCCTGTAAAAATAATGGTGCTCAGGTCCCACTACACCCCCTTGTCTGAGGAGTCAATGATTTGACTCCTGGCACAACTAAAAGGGGGGAATGTAAGAGGGAACAAAGAAAGGAGTGTAAGGGGGAACAAAGAAGTGGCTCTGACCTTGGAGCAGGCTTCACAGGCTTCACTCCCTTCCTAGAAACGATTTTGAAAACGTTGCAAAATTAATGGCACCGTTATCCGCTGCACCTGCATAACCGGCTACATCTGCTTCTGTAAACTTGCTTGCTTGCCCACGCCAGCAGAATAATGCAATAAGAACCCTGGAACATCCAAAGTTCTATCTTTAGCCCACCAGGATGTAATTCTAAACTATTTAAGACAGCCCTATGTTGCAGCTGGGGCCCTTGCTTTGGAATTCGTCATCCGGCAAGTGGTCACTGGCCATGGCCGAACCTGGCTAATAAAAACCTCTCCTTTGTTGCTGATAACTGTGTGTCGGTGTCTGTAATTTAAGCCCTCGGACCCTACTTCAATAACCAGACTGTGGTATCACTCTCTCATGCATGAAGATCTGTCATCTCTCAGGATAGTGTTATTTTCACTGTCATGAAGATATTTTTAAATTATTACTAATTGTTTTTTAATGTTATCCTGGAACTACTAGTGGACAGTATAGCTCTGAAATTGGTCCAAACAACACACTAATTAACCTCATTTCAAGGCAATTATTTTTTACTTCAATTTATTCAGCTATTTTTTTCAGCATAGTCAATCATAGATTATATAAGGAGATAAAAAACAACACAGTACTATAATAATAAAATGCAAATACAGAAGTGCTGTAAATTTAGATATAAATGTTTTACAAAGCAGAGTGAAAATAAAGGTCAAAACAATTTTATTTGCAGGTAAAAGTCCAATGATATTAGAGTTCAAAGGAATTAAATTTGAAAAATCAAATACCTGGCTGCCTTCATTATTTCCTTTCCAAGTTCATATTCAGCTTAACCTCAGCCAGAAGGATTATTCATGCCTGGATGGAGTTAGGATTCCTTCAGTAGCTGAAGACCAGGCAGGTTTCCACAGGAATGGCTGAGTCCTTCAGAACCTGAGAAACTTTGTTTGTTCGATACAAAACTCTTCTAAACCTCTCTTTTGAGAAATCCAAAGACGTAACAGGACATATATGATCATCACAGCATTGGCCCATACTCAAGAAATTTTGAAAATGATTCAATCCCCAGCCTCTGGAGAAATTATCCCAGAAAAATAATGTATTTAATGTTGCCAAGGATTACAGCAGGGACTTGGTGGAGTCTGTATAGATGAGGGAATATGAGAAAAGCTTTTTGGTTTCAGTCTAAAGACCATACCAATCAACCAGGTCCTTGTCCAAAATTCATTGCTTGTGTTTTGTAAATTCAGCAATGAAGTTAATCTTGGTATTATTGATTTACTATATTTTGGGAGGAGGTCAACAAGACCAACTGTCTCCTTTCTTACATGTGGCATTTGAGGCATTGCTACTTTCCTTCAAATTTAGAAATATCTATTTGCAGCAACCCCTGTCACAAAGGAGATGACTTTTCCCCCATCTGCTATGCTAGAAAACTCTTCCTTGTCATTTCTCTTTCCTCTTCGAGCCCTGTGTGTCCATCTCCTGGTGTTGAAATGAGTATAGTCTATTTCCAGGGGCGGAGCATCAGTACACTGTGGCATGCAGATATTTTTGGACCTGGTCTTGTGGTACAAAATTACTTAGGCCTAAAGAGCCTCTTTTTAGTGAGGAGAGGGGCTTTCCTTCATACGAAATTAACCAATTTTGACTCATTTTATCTTAGAGCACAATCATCCCTGTGGTTGAGGTTCCTGTAGCCCCTATCTGTGTTAATTGTGAGGCTGCAGCTTGTGTCTTTGTGGAAGTCTGAGTGTCCTTACCCTTTGTCTTTGCTAAACTTGAAGCTCAAATCTTTTTTTGAGGTTCTTTGCCTGTACCTTTCCTGGGACTGAGGTTTATGCTTTTCCTGAGTTGCTGAGATTCACAACTCACACCTTTGCTGAGCACTTGCTTTTCCTCAAAATACGCAGACCTTTGCATTGTTTTCTTAAGGCATAGCACATTTAGTTGCCACTTGCTTGGAGTCAAAGCTGCCTAAGCTGTAGTATTCCACAATGGACAAAATCTCATTTCCAATCGCCTTAGACTCATTCCATCTACTTTGGTTAAAACACTTGAAATTAACCAAACAACTATAAAAATAGCTGCATTGTTTTCTGTAGGTAGCTGAAATCATGTGTCTTGGGCATACCAAAATGCTCAGGTATTTTTCCTCATGCCAAATTTCATTCTCTACTTCCCAATTATCCTGACCAATGTATTAGACCACAACACTTCTTTGTCTTAATTTCCCCCCCACCCTCCACCACAGGAATAGAGCCTGACCCTGTAAACCCTAAAGTGTGAGGGATTTGAGCAGAACAAATGAGCAGTTTGCTCTTGAGGGAAAAATAAAAGGACAGGAATTCAGTAATCACTGAAGAGTGATAGTGTGGAGAAAGGCCAGGGGTGTCCCTCTTTATGTAAGGAACTATACAGAGTGGAGAATTATTGTTCTCTAAAAATGGTCTGCCCTTCTCACGCATAGTGATCCTCCATCTTTCTTTATTGTGACATACAGACAGATGATGTTTACCTGAGATCTTGAAACTGACTAACTGTTGTTGCATAGTTGTAATGGGCTGTGAATTATGCACTCTTCTGATCCTCTAGTCTAGATGTGTTTGAAGATATTTTTGGTTGTCGCCACTGGGGGTGGGGGGGGATGCTAGTGTGTAGAGGCCAGAGACACTGATAAACATCCTACAGTGCACAGAACATTCCTATACAACAAATAATTACCTGGCCCCAAATGTCTGAGAAACTCTGCTGTAGATGTGACTTCATCTATTTGTCTCCAAGTCAAGGAAACATATTCCAAAGCAAAATAATGAGATTATTATTAATATTTGGATAATCTTGAAACCCTGAAATGTTTTTAGTAAAATAAATCGTTTACAAATTGTGATCTGCTCTGTGATAACATGTGCTTTTGTAATTTATATTAGTCCATGTGTGATTGTAAATAGAGGAATGATGCCAGAAAATGTGGAAGTAATGTTTTTTCATATGGAATTTTTTTTTAGCACTTTAAAGTTTTGAACCTAGAAGAAGGAGGAGTATAATACTGTGCACAGAGCCTATTTTTTGCTGATTTATTGGTTGTGAAATTGATCCAGTTTTCCATCACCTCCTTTCCTGTGTTCATATATTTTTGCAATGTCATTTTGTACTTTGAAGCTTCTACCATCACAAACTGAAGTCCATTTCTACACCCCTTGAATCTGAAATGGCTTTGTGACTTGTTTGGGCCAATCAATCGGGGCAGAAGAAATAATTACTAGTTCCAAGCCTAGACCTCAAGAGACCTTGCACACTTCCATTTGTTCTCTTGGAACAATATGACCATTATGTGAATAAGCCTGGACTGACTGTTGCAGAGTAAAAATTTCCTTGAAGCAGAGAAAATCTCACCTGAGTACTTGCTTGATCAGCCAGGTTCTACTGACTTGCCAACTGATCACAGATGCAAGAGTCCAGCAGAGATAAGCCAAATCTGGCCCAGGTCAGTAAAATCATTCAAATGACCTACGGACAGACTAGAAATAATAAATAATTGTATCTTAAGTTACTGCATCTGGGGTGGTTTATTATGGAAAAATAGATAACTGACATATAATAACTGACATGTGCTCTATTTTAGAAGAACTTTTTGCACAGTTACCTCTAATTTTTGTATGTTTTGCCCTTATCTCCAAACTCAGCAGTGTGTATCTTTATTTAAACTTTTTTCCACCAAGTTACTTTCATTTTTAGAAATGTAAAGTCATACTTAAATATTTATTTACATATTAATAATGTTACATGCTTTAAGTCTACTCATTGTTTTACTAAACCTTTTATTATTATTTTTGTTTTGTACTCTGTTTAAAATATTACATACATTTTGAGTGGTTTGCCAACTCCTAAGTTTCTCATCGTTCTATTATTTCATGATGTGATTTTGCAGAATGTGAGGCTTCTTAGTACTGTAGGTATATGTTGCATTATAGGCAACAGAAATGCCACATATATTTTGGGAATAAAATTATTTGTGCCTTATTCACAAATGATAAGTTCCAAGATATAAGTTCAGGATCTATCACTCAGCCCACTCTGAGATCAAGGAAATGTTTAAACTGAAGACTCTGTGGATGTGTTTATTTCTGTTACAGGTGTGTGTCCACGTATGAATATTTATATGCATGTGGGTATCTATGTGAATGAGTAGGAAATTCTCAGAATTAAGATTTTGTTATAGCTATTATCACACTAATATGTTCCCATGATGTTTTATGCTATTTATATCAAACTATTCTAAACAGATACAATAATAAACACTGTGATTTACAAGTATTTTATCAAGTGCTTTTATATCAATAGTCTCATCATTAATTCTCATGGGAGGCCTTAGATAAATGTACTATTTTTTAATTTAAAAAATATATTGTAATTTGACAAATTATAATTATATATATTGGTGGGGCACAGAGTTATTTTATTATATATGTGTACAATGTAGAATTTTAATATCATGCTCACTAACATATTTGTCACCTCAAATACTTAAATTTTTTGTAGTGAGAACATTTGAAATTTACTATTTTTGCAATTTTGAAATACAATATTATTATTCAATTAAATGCAATACATTATTATTACTATAGGCATCATGCTGTGTCATAGATCTCAAAGACCTTATTCCTTTGGCCTAACTGAAACTTTGTACCCTTTGACCAACATCTTCCCATTCTCCCTAGCCTCAGCTTCGAGCAACCACCACTCTACATCTTGCTTTGAGTTCGATTGTTTTAGATTCCACTCCTTATAAGTGAGATCATGTGATATTTGTCCTTCTGTGCCTGGTTTATTTCACTTAGCATAATGTCCTTCAGGTTCACCCATGTCAACACAAATAGCAGAATTTCTGTCTCTGAATCCCATTTTACAGATGAAGGATAGAAGTGTGGCTGGATTTATTGCTCCAGGTAGTAAATGTTATATCCAGGGATATTTAAATATTATATTCGGGTAGTAAATGCTCTATCCAGGGATATTTAAAAAGCAGGCACTTCTTCTCTATTCTTTCATACAAAGATGAGGAAGTCATCCTCCTTATGAAACTTTTGCATTATCAGACAAGACAAATCACCACTAAATGTGACTCTGACTGAGATCAAAGAATTTTTCATACGATTGCTTCAGCCCAATCATTCTGGCTGAAAGGAGAACCAGGGCTACGAGTGCCATTAGATTTTGGAGCAGGAAGAATGGGGTCAAAAAGACTTGGAAATTTTATTTTATTCTAACTTGTGTGCATAGAAAGAGGCATCAAAATAGAAGAACTAAAAAGGCTGGATTTCAAGTTGACTTTACCTCCCCTCACTGTGAAATGACTACCATCTTTGTTTAGAAATGGATGTGTCTTCATTCACTCCTTGGACTTTTTTCCTTAACATTAATCATCTTTCCCATTAACTGAGTCCATCTCCACAAGCCACCTTTAGTTTTTACAACATGTCTGCAAGGCACTACCATGATACAAATGGGCAAAACGGAGGCTTAGAGAAGTCTAATGTGATTTGGTTGCTCTAGTTCAATAAAAGGTAAAATTTCAGCCCATCTAGAGAAAGAAGTTAGTAAAGATCTTTCAGGTACTTTGTTACCAATAATGCTTCCTTTATAACAAGTAATAGAGGGCTATTATTTGGAGTTAGACATCATGACAAATATGGAAGTAGTAAAATGCAAGGATTAAATGAAGCCTGTTTGGAAATCAAACAAACATAAGCTCGTGCTTCCAATTCCAACACATAGTAAGTGTGTAACTACAGGAACTAATCTCTTTAAGCCTCAGTTTCCTCATATGTGAGAAGCATTTTTAAAAATTACCTCATAGAGTGTTTGTGAGGATCAAATCTAATAATGCATGTAACATTTAAAACAGTGTCTGGCACCCAATAAATGCTGGCTTTTCTCATTATTGTTATCACCATTATCATTATCTAGTTCTTTCTCCATTGGTTTCAGTCATGCCCAGGGCTTCTTTCTTTGGAACTTAAATACTTTAATTAAAGTCTTATTTCTTTCATTTTTTTGTCTCCTATCTCTGTAAGAAGTTGCTGTCGGCTCTACTCAAAATGTGGTCACTAGACAGGCAATCTCAGCATCATATGAGGGCTTGTTAGAACTGCTAGTTCTTATGCTTGGCCCAAGACCTCCTTAATCAGAATCTATGGAAGATGAGTCCACAAATCTGTATTTTAAAAGACTTGTCAGGTGTTTCTAATGCTTGCTAAACTTTGAGAAGCACTTTTCTAAGTCAGTTACACAGTTTGTTTAAAAGGTTCTGAAAATGAAGACAAGATTTGGGTTCAAATTCTAGATCTGCCACTTATTGGCTAATTGAAGTTTGTCTAATTGTTTAATCTCTTTGCCTCTAGTTTTTCTGCTGCAATGTGTCCAAAGTTCTCTGAGTTTCATTATTCAGGTTAAATGCTAAGCTACATTAATGAACAAAAATACAGTGATTTGAAGAAGACGTACGTTTATTTCTCTCTGCATAATAGCCCAGCGGTAGGAGCATGGTCCAGGGGGAGTTAGTGACTTTGTTCCACAAATTCATCTAAGAACTCAGCATCCTTCTGCCTTGATACTTGGACCTCTCTTGGAATGTTGTTTTGTCCAAATAGATGACTTGGGCTCAGTGATGCTGGGTTAAACTTCTTGCCTGAGTGAAAGAAAGAGAAAGGAAGACAATTTTAATTTTCTTTTAAAAAAGTTATGCAAAAGCTGTACATATCACTCTTGCTCATACTTCCTTGGTGAGAACCTGGATGTCTGTCTATACATAGTGGGAGGTTGGGAAAATGTGTCTATGAGCTGGGTGACCAGACACACTGTACAAATTCAGGAGTTATAAGTATTTCACCCCAACAAAATAAATACTCTTGGAAACACATGGTAGAATGCCCAACATAAAAATGCTAACGTGGATGGAATAGACACGAGTATGAATGCATGTTCTGGTACCTAGTATGTGACCTTGGGAAGGGTATTTCTTCTTTGAGATTTAATTTCCTCATTTCCTAAAACAGAAATTATATAAGGTAATAGCCTTATCTTACTGTGTTGCTCTTAGGATGACGGAGGGTTGCCCAACTTTGGCTACCTCCAATTCTAGGTCAGAATGCATTTTGATTCTTGTAATCACAATGAGACAGGAGATATCCACAATTTGTTAGAATGTTTCACATGTCATTAATTCCTTATCCAATATAACTTCAAGCAACATACTGCAATTACTGAGCAGCTTTAAGCCCTCATCCTGAAGGTAGAAATCTTAGTCTGAGGGCTCATTTGATGACTGGTGGGTTGTGCATGACAGATCTTGCTAACAGCCTAAAGAACAGATCTCAGTTCCCAACAAGGAGGAGGTGTTTCCATTATTTTATTATATCCTCTAGGGCAGAAATTGCAGGCCTGTGGTGAAATATAATTACAACTCTCTATTGTGTTATTTGGGGTATAAACAAATTCCTCTCTAACTAATTTACAGAAACAAACATAAAAAGCAAATAAACAGGTGTCCTTAAAAGGGAGTATTAAATGGGATCTGCATATATCATTTACTCTGACAGAGCAGAAATGAAGGCTTGTTTTTACATATAAGGCAAATACACACCCTTTTCAAGAAGAGTGCTCCTTATTGGAGTTAGTCCATTTTGTCTTGACATCTAAAATTCTTTTTGATAGCTATTTATCTGCCAGTATCTTTCATCTTTCAGAAAAAAACATTTTCTGAATTTTCTAACTTAATAAGGTCAAAGATATCTCTGTATTCTTTGTTCTCTACTTCCTTCCCTCAGAAAACACATTTAAGGATGGAAATAGGAGATTGCAGAATTCTAGGTGTATTGCCATATTCCTGAGAGCCTCGCTCCATGGGATTTATTTTCTGTAATTATTAAGGAGCTGCAACTAGCAATAATTCTTAGGCTTGGCTAATTCTTAGGCTTGACCCAAGACCTCCTTCCTTAATCAGAATCTTTGGATGACAGGTCCAGAAATCTGCATTTGAATAGGTTTGTCAGATTGTTCTAATGATTGCTAAACTCTGAGAAGCACCAAACTTTGGGTGTGAAAGAAGGAGTTGTGAGGGTTTCTTAGTTTGGCTGTCCTTTAGAAGCAGAGCCTGAGACAAAAGCTCGCATGCAGTTATAGATGTTGTTTGACTTATGATGGATTATAGCCAAGTAAACTCACCATAAGTCGAAAATATGTAACTGAACATCATAGCTTGACCTACCCTACCTTATACCAGCTCAGAACACTTTCACTGGCCACACTATAGTTGGGCTAAATTATCTGACAACACAGTGCATGGTAGAGTGTATCGGTTGTCTTTGTAATCACTTAGCTGACCGGAAGCAGTGGTACAATGCTGCTGCAAGAGAGAATATTGTACTGTATATCACTAGTCCAGGAAAAGATCAAAATTCAAAATTTGAAATATGATTTTTATTGAATGCATACCACCTTTACACCATTGTAAAATTGAAAAAAAAATAAGTCTAACTATTATAAGTCTGGGAACATCTGTACTTTATTTGGGAAGTGATTTCAGGGGAAGTGGAATGAGTATGTCAGGACTCAGGACACAACATCTCAAAATATGGTGCCCGGGTATGCTGAGTACTTTGAACTGAAGGAGATTGGAAGGGCCTCAGAAGAAAGGTCACTCTGGCCTTCTTCTCTCCTTTTTCCGTCCCCCCTGTCTCTCCCAGTAAGTCAAGAACTCCTCTTCCCAAGTCAGGTCATAGAAACTAGAACTCCTGTCCCCCAACACAAACCATACAACCTATAAAGGTCACTCTCTGACATAACTCCCTGAAAGGAGGTCAAATGACCATTCTAGATGAGTCCTGCCCCTTGTCTAGAGGAAAGGAATGCTACACAGAGAGGCCTAGAAGAATATGAACAAGCAGAGTTCCCCTTACTGAGTTCCCCCCTCAGTTGATTACCATTGGATTATATTCCTTTTGTCCAATCATGCTTCTCCACAACTATCCATTTCTTTCATCAGACTTAGCATAAAAGCACACAATTTTTCCTGGGTCTTGGGGTCTTCATTTCTGAAGGTTCTTGTGTTATGTAGAACTTTGTTAAATAAGCTTGTTATATTTTTATCTTGTTAATCTGTCTTTTATTACAGAAGTGTAATTTATGAGCATTGTGATGGGAAATAAAGAGGTATTACATTTTTTGCTCTGTAAGGATAAGAGCAGAAAAGCAGGAAGGGGGGAAAGGCAATTCAAAGGTGTGATATCAAATTGTCTACTGCTGCAGGCAAAGGAAGCTTGATCCTTGGGGGAGCTTCTGTGGAGACTTATGACATAAATCTTGGAACTGTCTATCCAAAAGATAAGGGGAAACAATTTGTAGAACTAGAAAAGTATTATCTTTTCCTCATCTACGGCAGGGCTCATGACTGACACTCCTATAACAAAAGACAGATTTAGAAGAGTAATAATAAACTTAACACAGTTTTATGTGACATGAGAGCCTTCAGAAATAGATAATCTAAGACGAAGGAAAAACTGTACTTTTTTGCTTAGGTTCAATGAAGAATGGACAGTCCTGTAGAAATGTGATTATACAAAAAGGGATGTGATCCAATGATAATAAACTGGATGTGGAGGGACTTGGCAAAGCCCATTTGTTCAGATCTTTCTTGACCTTTCTGCATAGCATTCCCTTTCTCTGGATATGGAGTAGAACCCCTCTGTAGTGAGGGTTTTATGACCTACTTTTAGAATAAGTAAAATAATTATGAATTTATGATCTACTTTTAAGATAGGTAAGAAAATTTCTTATGGCCCTGCTTCACACAGATTGATGGGGGAAGGTCAGGGTGACTTTCTTGCTCCTGTGGCTTTTCCAGTTGCAAGTTGTCATATTTGGGGTATTAAGTTCCTAGCTCCAACAAATAATCAGACCCCACTGGTCAAGGTTGGACCCATAAGGGTTAATTCTCCTGCCCTTTGTTTTCTACAGACGTCTCTGGCTATGACATCCAGGAGACCATAGGGCAGGAGTAAGACATCATGGTGCACTGGCCCAAACCTGTGCTAAAGAGGTCTTTGCATCAGAGACTACTACAGAGTTGGGCTCAGAGGATTTAATGTTGCTCACAAGAGTTCTCCAATGCCGGTGTCTAAAGAACACTTTCTTCTGTCACAATATTTTGATTCTAGTCGTATGCTCTGTATAATTTTATAATAGCAATAATAGCTACCATTTATCTGCTATTTGCCAGATGCTGTTCAAGTCACTTTTGCAACATATTCTCATTTTATTCTTTGTAACAACTTTATAATAACTTTGCATTATCGACATTTACTTATGAGAAAATATTTTTGAGAAAAGATAAATAATTTGCCATGTTTACAAGGCATTTACATGCATGCATTCAAAAAATAATTTTATTTATTCAGAAAATATATTACTCTCATTGTAGATCGGGGACTTTTAAACAGTTGTGGTCGAGCTTTCACTACATCAGCAGACATTAAAAACAGAAGCAAGAGTTGTATAAGATGGTATTTCTTTTAGCATATATTGTACTTTAGTATTTTCTATTCTGTCCTTGTCCTATTTGTGTGTGTGTGTGTGTGTGTGTGTGTGTGTGTGTGTGTGTGTGTATGTACTGGCTGCTACCCATTAAATTGATTTCATCACTCACTAATGAGTAATGATGAATGACTCCCCAGTGTGAAAACTGTGACTTTGATAATCAGCATTTTATTTAAAAAAAAAACAAACTCATTTTCAGATGACAGGAGTCATCTGAAGCCTCATTAATTCTTTAGTTCAATAGATGATGGATAGATTTGAAAAGATAGATATAAAATAAGAGCTAAGTGTTGTGCTTGTTTTATTTGTTCATTTAAATTCAATTTATAGCTAACTACCGACTTTATTCAAAAGCTTTAGTCTTCATTTTTTTTTAAAAGTCTCCAGGATACATTATATTATTTAGTGATTTTTTTTAACAGTAGCTAAGATTTTGACTGATACTCTAGCTTCACTAGAGAGCAAATATATTTCTTGTATAAATTGGATGTGCTCGATTAAAGAAAAAGAGAAGAATAAGAAGAGGAAAAATAACTGAAATTATAGCAGAGTGGGCCAATGTGGTTTTGATGGCCTTCCCACGGAGCCCGGTGGGAGTGCCTATGGGCCAATGGACACCACTGCACTTAAGGCTACTCTGCAGCTTTCACTCTGGTTCTGCCTTTTACTTCTGCTGAGCCTCATTTGTAGGTGGTTCCAGCAAAAAGTTTTCACCAAATTTGTCCCAACCTGCTTCTTCAAGTACATCACTTAATATTACTAATTTTCAGAAATTCTGTTCTCTGCTTATTTCTAATTTTTCTTTTACAGATTGGGAAGGTAGAGCAACAAACAATTCAGTTTCCTCTTTCATCTTTCATGAACATGGGATAATGCTTTTCACCTCAGATGAAAGGGTGAGATTTTAATAAGATAACGTATACCACATAGTAGGTGCCCAATGTATTTTAGCTAAAAGGTTTCTCATGTTCTTCAATGCCCCAGTCATTCCCTCCCACAACTATCAGCAAGGTCTATCCCCTAGAGCCTGTGTGTATCGCATATAGTCCTGTCTTCCTGAGCCACCACTCCCCTTGATGGCAGGTGACCACTTCCTGAAAACTAGTGCTGACTTTGGGAGTGCTCACAGTAAATTGAGGAAGGATAGTTCACCTAAAGGAATAGTTGCCTCTCAAGCATAAATTTATACAATTTTTCTTTTTTGTGTGTAAGAAAGCAAGATTTATTAAGAGGACAGAAAATCTCCCACAGTGGGAGGGGACCCGAAGGGGTTGTGCCAATTTATGCAATCTTTCATTCAACACATGTGTATTGAGACTTCAATATGTAGGGAATCCTTTTCTATGTTTCTATGACAGTACAGCACATGAACTCCCTAAAGACCAATTAGTCACCTTCATTCAGAGGCTAAGGCTTAAAAACTAGTCTTTATCTGGAAAATTTCCAAACTCAAAGCAGAGATGCATAGGAGATGGAGAATTGTGTCATAAGTCTTAAAGTTCTGGCCATTACTTTTATCCACGTCATTGGTCAGGGTTCACAGGCTCACCATTGAGTTCAGCAGGGTAAAGGGATCATCCTCTCACAGAAAGGACAGTCAAAGGAAGGGTATAAAGAATACTTAGCAATTATAGATGCTGATTCACCACTAGACACAAGACACTTACAAGTTGCCTCAAAATTCACTAAATGTCCCTGTGCCTCTGAGCATGCATGAGCATTTACATCAATATGTCCACTCACATGTCTAGGTTCAAACAGCATTCTCCAACACACTTTTAGGGTTTCCACTTAGGCATCTTTGCTCATATTATTTCCTCCTACTGGAATGTCTTTCTTCCATCTTTACCCATTGAAGTTCTGCAAATTTATATGAGAATGGGGATAGGAAATTCAAAAATAAAGTAATACAGATAGCTGAGAAAATTATTCATTCTCACAAGTACAAAAGAAAAAATACTAAGATTTCACTTGGGGCCTAAAAATAGGCAAAGATTAAGAGGAAACATATAGTATTGCTTGGGGAGAACAATACAGGCATCTTTATTTACAGTAGTTCCCCCTTATCAACGTGAAACATTTCAAGACCTCCCAGTGGATGCCTGAAACCATGCATAGTACAATACTCTATATACAATGTTTTTTCAACATGTGCATACCTATAATAAAGTTTAATTTATAAATTTAGCATAGTAAGAAATTCACAACTATTAATACAGTATAACAATTATAATAATACACTGTAATAAAGTTATATCATTGTGAGCTCTTTCTCTCTAAAAATATCTTATTGTGCTCTACTTACATATTTGCAGATTGCAGTTGACCAAGGGTAACTAAAACCTTAGAAAAATAAAACCACAAGAAAGAGGAGATTATTGTACTATCAGTAGGAATAGAGACATAGCAATAATTAATACATGTATACAAAAAATCATGTATAAAAATGAACACTACACATTTTTTAATTGAAAGAAGTTTAAAAATAGGAAAGATACTATCTCTCATCACCCATTAAACCCTATTCCTTATACATTTATAACTACCTCATATGCACATGCACACACACACCTCTTTGCTTACATACCACAGTTCTCTCCAGACAGTGTTAGTTTCATGAGGACAGCAACTTTATCACTCACATAGTATTACATCTCCAATCCCTAGAACAATGTCTGACACAGTGATCACAGAATAAATATTTGTTGGATGAATTAATAATCATCAGGGGTCTGTTTAAGAATGATGTCTTCACATAATGATTAACTTTGTAGATATTAAAATCACATTAAAATAATTAATACTTACAAAATATTAGGGCATAGAAATACAGTGGTTATCTCAGACTGATGAACTTACAGTAGTTTTTATTTCCTTTTTAAATATCCATCTGCATTTTAAGTACTTATCAATGAGCATGTGCTATTGTTATAATCAAACATAAAAGACAAAAAATTCTGGAGGTTTAGCTCAAATGTAACATTTCCATAGGATATTCTCTGAACTCTCTAATCTCTGGTGACCTTGGCCTCTACAATCCAACGTTTGATTTGTAGGCATAAGTCAGTTGTATCATTTATTTGTATTCCTTTTGAACCAACATCCACTGCCCCCATTGTTCTGCCTAGAGTATGTGAAGAAATACAGTATTCTGAGGGCAGAGCAATAGGGAGATGAATAGGGTGAAAGTGATAGAGAGAATATGGAGATGCCAGGAGAGCAGAGAAATCAGCAGAAAATCAGAAACAAGGTTCTATTTAGCTTTTATTTTATTTATTTCTTTTGAGTCAGACACTCACTCTGTTGCCCAGGCTGTAGTGCAGTGGCATGCTCACGGCCACCAGAGACTCGACCTCCTGGGCTCAGGTGATCCTTCTGCCTCAGCCTTCCAAGAAGGCACACACCGCGCCTGACTAATTTTTTGATTTATTGTAGAGACGAGGCTTGCCATGTTGCCCAGGCTGGTCTTGAACCCCTGAGCTTTGGCAATCCTCTCTCCTCTGCCTCCCAAAGTGCTGGGGTTACAGGCGTGAACCACTGCACCCAGTTCTGTTTAGCGTTTAAAAATGACTCCAAGAAGGTTTTTTCCACTTGAAAACAGTGCTACTGTTAGCTTCCAAAGAATCCCCTAAAATTTACTGCTGACTGCATTCCAGATCATTGAAGCCACTTTTCTATTTTATTTTTTCTTTAATTTTTATTTATTTATTTATTTATTTATTTATTTATTTATTTATTTATTTATTGAGTTGGAGTCTCACTCTGTCACCCAGACTGGAGTGCAGTGGCCGCTCCCGGCCACCGCAGCCTCGACCTGCTGTGCTCGGCGATCCCTCCACCTCAGCCTTCCAAGTAGCTGGAACTACAGGTGCGCACTACCATACCCTGCTAATTTTTTGATTTATTGTAGAGATGAGGTCTCGCCAAGTTGCCCAGTTTGGTCTCGAACCTGCGGGCTCAGGCAATCCACTCACCTCAGTCTCCCAAAGCGAGGGATTATAGGCTGAGCCACTGATCCAGGCAAGCCACTTTTCAATGAGTCACATAAATTTCCAGGATAGATAATTCCGGAGTTAAAGAGATACAAAAGAGGCCTATGAAATGATATAGGTTACATAGGTAAGGGTGCGAGAGTTGAATAGCCAGGTTCGAAACAGAATGAAAACCTCAGTTCCCAAATGGGCCTGTCAACCTGTTTTCACGCTATATTTCACCTCTGCCTCTAGGAAATGCAACTTTAGTGGGAACTGGAAAGAAGTCATAACAATCTGTGTAAAAGTACCTTGGCTATCTTTCAATCAATATGCAAAAATCAATGACCTAAGTGGGAACTGGACTTCAATATAGACCCCTAGACAGGCTGCACAGATTTCAGATGGTGTTATTGCACTGTGCAATTTTGGAACTAACCTAGAGTCTAGCATCTTCCATTGTGTGTGTGTGTGTTTAATTTTTCAGAATAGACACAAATATCATTCAAGACTACATTTGGTAAATAATATAATTGAACTTTATTACTTTTGACGTTAAAGAAGGAAATTAAGAAGACGATATTTTGTTAAGTGTATGATGAGGGAAGGAAGCTGAAATTTGCTTTCTGTGGTATTAGATGCTTTTACAGGGGACTTCTCAGCTAACCTCAAAGAACCTTGTAAGGAAGACATCATTTTCTCTATTTTACAGATCTGAAAGCTAAAGCTCATAAAGTTGAATAATTCTCTGAAGGCCCCACAGATAAGTGGCAGAGCAGGATTCCAAAGTCCATAATTTTTTATATTTTATCTCAGCAACTGAAGATGAATTTAAAGAAAGAATGTATGATAATTCAGTTCACTGGAGAGCAAAGTCATCTCCCCAAGGGTGCAGTCTACACTATAGTCTAGGGGAGAAATGCGCCCTAACACATAAGCATATTGCCAATATATAAAGGATTATTAAACATAACAAGAATAAATGAGAAAACATCATGCCAGTTAATCCAGATTGTGTAACTGAACAAATCATTATTGTTATTGTTCTTACCAAATTAAATAATATGCCTCAATGTTCTTACTGTCAAGTCTATATGAGTTAAAATGCTTTGTTGCATTCTTATATGTAAATAACTGTCCTATTTTTTTAATGAGTTATTAATTAAAATTGTTTTCTCCCTATAACCAATACATAAACAAACATGTTTTTAAAAGATGGACATCACATTACCATCTTGCCCTGAGTCTCCACCAGACCATAATCCTGCAATGGCTTATGTCATATCCAATTGGGGGGAATTCCCACAATGTGCTGTTCCTCATCTCCCTACATCTGTCCCCTGTATTTGCTTTGCTGGAAGTTCCTTTCCTTATTCTAATAGACTCCTTATTCTTTAGTGTTTAGATTAAATGTCACCTTCCCCAGGCAGTCTCCTTTGCTATTCCCCAACTCCAAGTTGGACCATTTGCCTTTATCTGGGTGCTCAAATAACATAACAGCATGATAGCTCAATTGCAATTAATATAAGTTTGCCTGAACAAATAATAAATAAATGGGTAAACGTTGGGTTGTAGAAATTCCCTTGCACTTAGCATTAGAGCTACCCTGTATCTTTTTAATTTAATTTAATTTTTTTTGAGTCAGAGTCTCACTCCATCGCCCAGGCTGGAGCGCAGTAGCAGGAGGCTGGAGCGCAGTAGCATGCTCATGGCCACCCCAGCATTGACCTGCTGGGCTCTGGCAATCCTGCCTCAGCCTTCCAAGTAGCCAGAACAACAGGCATGCACTACCATGCCTGGCTTTTTTTTTTTTTTTTTTGATATCTTGTAGAGACAAGGTCTCACCATGTTGTCCAGGCTGATCTCGAACCCACGGACTCAGGCAGTCCTCTTGCCTTGATCCCCCAAAGTGCTGGGATTATAGGCTTGAGCCACCACGTCTGGCCCCTATATCTCTTATAAGACCTACTCTTTTCCCTTTATGCCAACAAGCAAAATAAATCTTACTTCATGATCTCACAACTCTCTTTTTAGCAAAACAGCACAACACAAATATAGTCATTTCGTTAAACAAGAATTGATGTCAAAGACACATATTCCAGTCTATAACTAAGGATTTTTAATCTTCAGAGATCTAATGCAGGAGATCTCTAAATTGCAATTATGAACTATTAAAATATGATTTATCTGTGGCATTTATCACCTCCAAATAGTTCATGTTCCTGTGCATTCTAATTTGTGACTTTTTTTACTCTGAAGTATTCCCTTTGACTATCATAATGATGAAGACAGATGCAATTAAGGACTTATTCCTAAGAATTAAAAAACAACCAGCAATACAAGTATCAAAAAAGCAAGGTAAATTATTTTGGATGGGATTTCACAAAGCTGTTCAATATCTTCAATCCAGAGTGTTTCAAATATGAATAAATAAAAGTATCATAAAGGGGTTATATCATAGTTCTCTTGTCACATCTTGTAGCAATGTGTGGACACTGTGGCATGCCATTTGCCAGGCTGCTAGAACCTAATGGACTGTATTTGAAAGTGTCACAGTCTTAAAGGGAGAAAAATTAAATCTTTGTTCTTTGGTACAAGTTATGGCTTTGTCACGAACAGTTGTGTCACTCTAGTCAATTAATTTTAACTTTTGAATGTTAAACAGAGATGATTCTATTTTCCTCAAAATTTTCCATGAAAATGAACTGAGATAATGAACATTTGAGGTCTTCTCTACCACTGTCCTTCCCTTCTTCATCCTCCTTTCTGGCATTTTCACAGGCATAGCTCTGCTATACTAAAGCGAGGACTCTAAGCTCCTCCTATTCCGTCTATTCTTCCTTCTCCTCCTCAGGGAGAGGTAAGACTCTGATTCCCAGATATTTGTATTTCATGGATCAATAATATTTTATTTAACTGTGAAGTGGACCTTCACAGTGGATTATTTTATCTGCAGTGCTGGGTGGTTGTGAGAATTAGGCATAGTAAATATAAATAGCCTGGCATAGTGCCTGCCACATCAAAGATTTTTCAATAAAAATTAACTTAATATCTTTATCCAATTGTATTTGTTCTGTCAAAAAGGACACCAAGTGCAGTAGAGCAGCTTTTACATTTAGATGCAGAAGACTTGGTTTAGGTTCACTGGCTTTGTTGTAACCTTAGGTGAATGATTGTTTCCTTCTGCCTCCTTTGTTTCATCTGAAATATGAGCAGCTTGAGCTGGCTGATTTCTAAGGCCATTAGAGCTCTGATATCCTACTATTTTTACTGAGCTATTAATAAATGTATTGGCATGGGTTTTAATAGGAACATCTTCCTTTTTTTCACTCTCCTGCCTTCTCACTGCATTCTTAATCAGCCACTGCATTCACTTCATTTCCATTCTCTCTCTCTCTCTCTCTCTGTTTTCTATCCCTCTAATTCATTGACTGCTATTTTGTCAAAGTGACTTGTTTGGAAGCTCTAATTTGTTAATCTCACTGGACTGCTTAAAGTCTCAGTTTGTTTGTTTTTCATTCACAGACTAAACCCCTTATTTGTGAGAGTGCTATTCAATGTTCAGCCAACTTTTATAAATATAATTTATAGAAACTAATATTTTAATGTCTGTAATTTTAGCCTATAATAAGAGTTATAACAACGATAGAAAATATAGGCAATCAGATACAATACAGAAGTTAACATCATTCATAATTCTACTCTCCTGAAAAAACCAGGAAAGTAGTGTTCATTATTCCTCTTTCATATTTATTTATGCCTGTGGGCAGATGGGATTCTTAGAATTTACCCATGTGTCTTTACTAGATATCCTCTGACCCTCTTAATTTGGCTAGCTAGATAAGAGGCACCCATTGCTCCAAAAGAAGAGGATCGTTAAAGCAGAATGCAGAGAGAAAACAAAAGTCCCAATAACTTAAGCATATAAAAAGCACCATTTAGAAGACGTGAATGACGTGTCAGATTTTCTACCCCTCTATTCTCCTCCAAAAGAAAGTCCCTGCAGAATGGAACTCCTGTGAGACATAGGGGACAATAGGATTCTCAATTGGGTTTGGCTATATGTGTGATAGGACCTTTACATCTCACCTTTAAAGTAGAGCCTGGGAACCCAGAAAGATCCCAAATATCCAAAATCCTTCATTTCATAGGAGGCATGGAGTAGAAATGGCTGTGTGAAACCTACAGATAGAAGTCAACAGAATCACTCTGAAGTTCCCAAGGCCCAAGTGGTCTGAAGGTGACTACACATTTTCTGTGATCTAGAGATAAAAGCAGAAGCAGCTGAGAGTAGGATAGGCATGGAGATCCTTCTTGGAGGAAGAGGATCCAGTAGAGATCTATAGGGACCCAAAATGAAAGACCATATAGGAATAGGGTGTTTCACAGATGCCAGTGTGGACAAAGAACATTGTCTGAGGACTAAGTGCGTCTCCAGACAATAGGTTGCCATTGTGTAGATCTCACAAAATTTATGTCCAACCAAAGTACAGACATATCTTGTTTTATTGTGCATTGCTATATTTCACTTTGCAAATAATGAATTTTTCATATATTGAAGGTTTGTGGCAACCCTGTTGTACAATCCTATTGGCATTATTTTTTCAATAGCATGTACTCACCGCATTAGCATTTTTTAAGGTACTGTTTAATTGAGGTATGTAAGTTGTTTTTTAGATACATTGCACACTTGCACACTTAATAGAGTGCAGTATAGCATAAACCTAACTTTTATATGCACTGGGAAACCAGTGTGTGACTCACTGTATTATTATATTCACTTTGTTGCTGTGGTCTAGAATGGAACCTATAATAAACCTGCAAATGAAAGGAGGACTTTGAATTGAGTAAAACTTCATTCCCATCAGTTGGCCAAACAGGAAAACAAAACAGATCATGAATTTATATGTAGAAAAACAAGTTGCATTTTTTGTTTTTTGCATGCTCAGGTGTTTGGACTAAGATTCATAGTCTCTACATAACTCTCTAGAAGTTCCTATTTTTTTCTTTAAATGCCCATACATTTAATGTAGAATACATTCAGTTGTCTCTGTCTGAATGCCAGTCTCATTTTCTGTTTACTCCACTAATTCTTTAGAATCTAAATGAAATGACTTATGAAGTCTGACAATTAAGTTTACAAATTCATACTAGAAAGAGTGCTACATACCTCACTGATGAATATCGCTGTGTCACTTTTGAAGAACTCCCTTTGAGAAACTATGTGCCAATACCAGTACCTAGTCCCCCTGTCAAAGCAATTTTGAAACTCTTTTTCTGGAATGGCCATCAGAACTGTCATTATATTACCCTTAATGTCCTGAATGTCATAAAAATGTCTTCCTTTCAATATTTCCTTTATCTTTGGGTAAAGAAAAAAGTCATTGGGAGTCAGATCAGGTGAGTAAGGAGGGTGTCCCAATACAGTTATTTGTTTATTGGCTAAAACCCTCCTCACAGACAATGCCGTGTGAGCTGGTACATTGCCGTGATGCAAGAGCTGCTTCGGGACCATTTTTATACATGCTTTTCTCATATCAAGATTTTCAATTAAAATTTTTCTATTTCTCTATTGATGCTTATTTGGTCTGCTATGCTTCTCATAGTCAAAAGATTTGACACACAATTCAATAAATTTTTGCAATGTTTTAATCAGTTCTGCTTGTTACTAGCTGTCCTGACCTTTCCTCATCAGTGATGTTTTCTGTCCCCTCAGAACAACATTTAATCCATTTGTACACTGCCATTTTCTTGATAGCATGATCCCCATAAACTTGGGCTATCATGACCCTAATTTCACTTCCACTCTTGCCGAGTTTAACAAGAAATTTAGTGTTTGTTCATTGCTCTAATTCAAGCTCTGACATTCTCATGATAGCACACAAAAGCATGTAACAACAATAATGAACACCACTCAGCGAGACACTGCCACACATCACGAACACAGCTGTAAGACACTAATATAACAAGGTTATGAAACTTTACTGAACTGTTTGTACAATACTTCCAACATAAACACATGGTGGCAAGTTTGTGAACTTAATTGTCAGACCTCATATCCTCAGCTCCTTCCCAAATCATCTATGTATGGTGAGTCCTTTGACATTGCACAAACCCAAAATGCAGCACTTTTTTGCATAACTGTGACTATGTATGCGTGTTTCACTAGGCCCAGATTTGTTAATAAATGAGACTTTACTTTCTATCCTTTGTTTCTTGGAGCTGAGAACAAAGACTTGGCATATTGCAGCCCTTAATGTATGCTTACAGAATAAATGAATAGAGTAGGGGGTGACCTGAGATGATATCAGAGGAGAAGAATCTAAGGGTTAACGGTGGGCACAAAGATGTTGTGGAGGAGAAATCTTGCTTTTTAAAATATAACCTAGCCATGTATGATCAGCTCACAAATACAGCATAAAAATAATTTTAATAGCAATACAAATAATTTCAATCATTCATGCCTTACTCAAGATTTACTACCTTGGGCAGGAGTATCTGATTTGCTCAATGTAGACGACTGCTTGTAGTTTAGCTCCCAGAAGAGAGACATTATCTGGCCATTTCATATCAATAGTTCAAGTCTGAGACACTCCCAAAATAGAAAAAATGCCCATTCTCCTTGATTCTTTTCTAATTTGGTATGGTACATCTCCCTTATCCTGATTTCTTCATATTGTGTGCTTTGAGTCAGCTTGGCCTTTTTATTCCATTCATTGGGTCTTCTTTTCTTTTCTTTCTTTCTTTCTTTCTCTTTTTTTTTTTTTTTTGGCTTAAGTGAGAATTTCCCATTCCATTTTTCCCTTTTTTTTTTAGAGCCCCTCTATTGGACTAGTCCCCAGGTTCACTATATTTAAGAAAAAGGACAAAAACATAGCTAATCGGGAAGCCATGGTCCTTCCATTTGCAAAACAACAGAACCAGAGTTTAGTGAATTTAAAATTTTATTTTCTATGAAAATGGACTTGACTGTATCAGAATCATCTGGAGGACATACTTGGCACACAGATTTGTGGACATCCCTCTAAGTCATAATTTGTGGGTGGGTCCTGTTACTTTGAGCAGTCATCAGATGATTCTGATTCAGCTATGTTTGAAATCCACTTCTGTAGATACTCCTTAATGTCCCTTCCAGTCTAAGTATTTGATTATGAATGATAATAAAGTTGAGAATTTCAGCTATCAGTGATAGCAAGGAAGTTTATTTTGAGACAGTGGATCTTTCATTGCCCTTCTAGTCTGAACGTTTATATTTCCACTTGGAAATAACTCTTGGTGTTGAGAATGACTGAACTAATGTAATCACAACAGCAAGGAAACTAAGCATAAATTTAGTTTTATGCAGTGTGTTGCTAATTCTCAAAACCTTTTATTTACATTATATGCCTCAATCATCCTTATAACCCTGGAAGTCATTAGGATAGAGGTTATTATCCCAAGTTTGCAGTAAAATATTTTGAGGCTCAAAATGGCCATGTCTTTGCTATGTAGCAGTTTGGTAAGTAAACCAGTGGCATCAGCTGGGAAATTTTTAGAAACATAGAATTTCAGGTTCACCTCAGTTCTTTTGGACAAAATCTGGAATTTAATAAGATCCCTGGGTAATTCTCCTTAAACTTTGGGAAGCACTCTGTTATGTAATTTTCCCAAGCTCCTATATCAAGCACAGCTTAGAGTGAGCAGAATCTTCAGAAAATAAAGAGATAATTTATAAGGAGAAATATCACTGCAGCCAGTAACTTAACAAAGTCAAGTTGAGCACCATTTTCTTGGTGAGAAAATTACAGGCCTCAGACACGGAGTCAGAACTGTCAGCAGCTTTACCACAAAACTCCCAGGCAAGGAGCAAGAGAGAGCAGAGGTAATGAAGCATTCACTCCAGAGATGATCCTGAGAGCAGGGTTTCTTTCTGCTGACAGTTAAGGGAGACCATGTGTCTTACAGGACCTGAACTTGAGCTTTATTCCCACAGTGAAACAGAAGGGAAGAAGAGAGGGGAATAGCTGAAAATATGTCATCACTCAACCAGTAATTAATCATGTTCTTTAGTTGGCCTTGATAAGCTTTGGTAATTTTTATAAATGAGAACACTTAAAATCTTCCCTGTTGATTTCATATCTTTTCCTGATAGCTGTAATTTATTGAGAATACCAGGAGTCAGACGTGCCCATTCCTTTATTCATTCCTTCATTTCACAAGCATATGATGAATATTTATTAGACTCTTAGTGATTGAAATATGAAAATGAAGAACATAGATTCTGTCCTTGCAGTGCAATGGGGGAAGAAAACCAAGTAGAAGAGTACTCTGAGTAAAATAAAACTATCCTATTTCATTTCACCCCAGGTGGGGATGTGCCTGTAGATTTTTTAAAACCCAACTTTACATTTCCTTACCAGGAAGAAAAGAAAATGCTCTAACTAGCTCCAGCCATATAAAACTCGGACAAAGACTGTGAGAAGTTTAAGTTGCATACCCATCACTGTGGTCTGAGGGTGAGAGACCCTGAGCTGGTTACTTCTGTGTTTGGAGTGGAGAAAGAGAGGTTGCCAAAATAAAATAGGATAAAGAGTGCTTAAAAAGCACTATGCCCAACAAATAATTAGCATCTAATATATTTTCACATCTAAGCTTCAAGGTTTTAAGAGCAAAAATCTGTCCTTAGCTCTAGGTCACCATGACAGCTATTACAGTCACAGGCACGTGCCAAACAGGCACCTAAAAAATATCTGCTGATTAAACCGAAGGAGTGTTCAGCAAATTCTTATTCATCAAGTAAGTAGTTATCTTTCTGGTTATTATTGGATGTCAGGAATTTTCTTCCTCTTTGTGTCAAAAATAGGCAGACACAAACCAATGTCTATGTCCTATTTACTCTCTTGGTTTCCAGTTCTCAGAATTGTCTAGCAAGATTCTGTGAAAGACATAATACAAAGAATCCTTTTACTAACAGATACTAGGAGAAATTGTCACTTCTGTTATTTCATTCATCACTCCAATGTATTTGGCCAAGAAAGGTCATTCTTCAGATTAGGTAAACTGAGCAAGAGATTAAACTAAGACCATGCCACTATTCATGCTGACTGACTTATGAACAGAACCACCTTCTGATATAAATTCAGCTATCTTTTCAACTAACTGTGCTGCTCTTTAACATCTCTTTGATTCTGTTTTAAGGTATGAGGACAATAGATGCCGCTGAACATTGTAGTCATTTAAGTTGAAAAATATCAAGCAGTCTTCATGCAGTCTGATTATTTTTCAACTTCTTCATTTGTATCTTCATTCCAAGGTGTGTGTGTGTGTGTGTGTGTGTGTGTGTGTGTGTGTGTGTGTGTTACCCAAAGTAATTGATAAAAATTCGTCTCGAAGGTCACATGGTTTTGAATTTGTGTGTATGTGTATATGTGTATGTGTATGTGTATGAAAGGACATTATCTGCCCATGTCTCTGGATTCACAGCACTCATAATTAAGGAGATATCAATGAAGACTATACTTATCCTATAGCCAAAATTCTAAATATCTAATTTAAAAAACTAGTAACTTAAGGAGAATTATAATAAGAAGTATCTTTTTAAAAGTGAATTTTAAGCTAGGTTTAGTAGGGAACTGAGTGATCACAAATGCAAACGCAATCGCAAACAATAGTGCTAGGTATACTGCAAGGAATAATATTTGTTATCTAACTGATACTAAAAATTAGTTCACATGGTAAAATAAAGTGTAATTTTAAAAAGAAGGACTTTTGCTTTTGAAAACATGTAGTAGACATACATTTCCCTATTCACCCCACTAAGTACAACCAAAAATGTTATAAATTATATATAGAACAAACATAAGAATACTCCGAAAAGTAGAAAAAAGAAGGCAGAGCTGCTGGGAACCTCAAGACCCTAGGGATCTTGGATGTCAGGATTTTTCTTCCTCTTTGTGTCAAAAATAGGTGGTGATTCTTAGGTTTTCTTTTTGCTTAAGTATATATGTGACTTGGAGCTAAAGAAGCCAGTAATCTGGAAATGCCAATGGGCACAGATGAGAAGAAGCAAAAAAATCCTGCTCTTTCTGGCCAAAGGATATGGAAAAGGGCAGCTGAGAAAAACTATAACCACTCTACTCCAGCCAAATGTCACCAAAATTAAAAAAGGGTGACTTCACCCCTACCCATAGCAGCCAAAGCAAGCAGAGAGACTGGACTTTCAGCTTTGCAAGGCTGTAAAGAAGCACCAAAACAACCTTCTTGAGGTAGTGCCAGGAGAAAAGTAAGGAAGCTTGCATATTCATCCCAGCAGCCACGGATAAGTCTACTCCTACCCCTTACGGTGTCAGTGTATACCACATGGGGAGGCTAGGCTTTCAACCACACAATAAGATGGTGTCAAGGAAGTTGAGTAGAAAATCAGGACTTTAATCATTATCCAGCAAAAATGAGGCTACCTCTATCACAGTGTCAGAAAAGGTCACATCAAACTTTGGAATTCTCATACCCAACCAGCTATAAGATTTCACCCCAGATGTTAAAGTGGCTAAACGGGGAATCTGAACTTCTACCTCCACCTGCCATTTATTTTGTTAATTTGGTGGATTACATTAAATAATTTTAGAATATAGAACCAGCCTTGCAGTCCTCAAATAAATTTCACTTGGCCATGGTGTGTGATTCTTTTTATATATTGCTAAATTTTATTTGCTAGTACTTTATTGAGTATTTTTGTGTCTATGTTATAAAGATATTGGTGGGGGGTTGTATTGTCTTTGGTTGGTTTGGGTGTACAGATGTTGTTAGTTTCATAAAACAGCTTCCCTCCAACCCCAGAAGTTTTATATCTGAAAACTAAAATTAGTAAACAGCTCAATCAATGAGCTTAATAGCAGAATTTTCCAAATTAGCCAAATTGAATCAATTCTTTGAAAACATACTACCACAGTTCACCTAAGATGAAATTGACCATTTCAATAGTTTTGTAACTAGCAAAATTTAATTCACAATTTTAAAACTCCCGCTGAAAATTAGATGACTTCCCTAGAGAATTATAGATGAATTCACTAGAGAATTCTACCACATTCTTAAAGAATAATTGACATCAATTTGACACAATGTGTTCCAGAAAATAGAAAAGGATGTAGTACTTCCCAGTATATTTTATGAAACTAATACTACCTTTATACCAAAATCAACCAAAGACAGTACAAAAAAAACACAGACCAATATCTTTATAACATAGACACAAAAATACTCAGCAAGATACTAGCAAATAAAAATTAGCAATATATAAGAAGCAGCATATACCATGGCCAAGTGGAATTTATTTGAGAAATGCAAGGTTTCTATATTCTAGAATCATTTAATGCAATCTACCACATTAACACACTAAAGAAGAACTGCTACCTGATCATATCACTGAAAGCAGAAAAAGCATTAGTCATAATTCAGTACTCATTTATGACAAAAATAATTTCAGAAAAGTAGTTGCTTAATAAAGTACATTTACAACAAATCTTATATCTAACATTATTCTTGATTAAAGACTGAATGTTTTACCCCTAAGATCAAGAACAAGGCAAAGATGTTTATTTATGCCACTCTTATCCAACATAGTGCTGGAAATTCTAGTAAGTACAATGATGCAAGAAAAGGAAATAAAATGCGTACACATCTGAAAGAAATAAATGCAATAACATGATTTTCTACACAGAAAATCCCAAGAAATCTACAAAAGCAAAACAAAACCCAAAAAGTCTCCTAGAGCTAATAAGAGAATTTAGTAAGGCTGCATAATAAAAGGTAAACACAAAAATTAATTATAATTTCACATTAGCGATACTCATGTGGACATTGAAATTAAAAATACAATGCAATTTATAATCCCTCAAAAATGAAATATTTAGGCCTAAATCTAACAAAACATCTAGGACTTAAATGATGAAAAATACAAAATCAAAGACCATCTATAATAAGTAAATGGAGAGGCATAGGAAGACTCAACATGACACATATATTAGTTCTCCCCAAATTGATAATACAGGTTTAATGCGATTCCTATCACAATCTCAGCAAGACTTTTTGTAAGTATAGACAAGATTATCCTAAAATTTATATTGGAAGGCTAATAAACTAGAATATCTAAAAATATTTTAAACAAATAAGAACAAGGTGGAAGAAAATCACCTACCCAAATTTCAAGACTTGCTATTTAGATACAGTAATTAACAATGTATGTGTGGTACTGATGGTAAGGTATGGATAGAGGGTAATACAAAGACATAAGCACATAAATGAATGAAACAGAAGAATACTGAGACTTTTCCAAAGTTGTTTATCAGTGCAAGGACTTTTTTGAGAGACTCTCTAGGGTTTTCTAGGTATACAATCATATCATCTGCAAAACGATAACTTAACTTCCTCTTTTCCTATTTTAATACATCTGATTTCTTTCTTCTGCATCATTGCTTTGGCTGGGACTCCCTGTACTATCTTGAATAGGAGAGGGGACAATGGGCATCCTTGTCTTGCTCCATTTCTTAGGGGAAATGCTTCCATCTTCTGCTTATTAACTGTGATGTTGGCTGCAGATTTGTCATAGATAACCCTTATTATTTTGAGGAATGTTCCTTTAATGCCTAGGTGTTCAAGGATTTATATCAAGATGGGATATTGGATTTTTATCGAATGCTTTTTCTGCATCTAATGGGATAATCATGTGGTTCTTGCTTTTACACCTTCTTAGGTGATAAATTACATTTATTGATTTATATATGTTGAACCAGCCTTGCACCTGATAGTGAAGCCCGACTGGTCATGATGGATGAACCTTGAAATATGGTGTTGGGTGTGATTTGCTAGAATCATGTTGAGAATTCTTGCATCTATATTTATCAGGAAAATTGGCCTATGGTTTTCTTTCTTTGTTGGGTCTTTGCCATTTTGGAATATCAGTATGATATGGGCCTCATAGCATGAGCTGGGGAGAATTCCTTCCTTCTTAATTACCTGGAATACCTTTAGTAGGATTGATATCAGTCCTTCCTTGTATGTCTTATAGAATTCAGCTGAGAAACCCGCTGGCTCAGAGCTTTTTTGTGTGAGGAGGTTTCTTATGATTGAGTCAATTTCTTGGATTGTTACTGGTCTGGTCTGTTTAGGATTTTACTTTCTTTCTGTTTCAATCTTGGGAGGTTATGTGATGCCAGGAATTCCTCCAATAGATTTTCTATTTTATTTGCATAAAGATATTCACAGTAATTTCTGATAACCTTTTGAATTTCCTCAAGGTCAGTTGTGACATCATCTTTTTCATTTATAATTGTGTTTATTCAAACTTTCTCTCTCTCTCCCCCCTTTTTTATTTTTATTTTTTGTTCAATCTAGACAGAAGCCTGTCACTCTTATTTATTCTTTCAAAGAACCATCTTTTTGTCTTGTTGATTCTATGATTATTTTGGTCTCTGTTTCATTCAACTATGACCTTATTTTAGTAATTTTAAATTTTCTACTAATTCTTGGATTGGATTGCTCTTGATTTTTCAGCTCTCTTTGGTGTGACGTTAACCTGTTTACTTGATCTCCCTCTATTTTCTTGATATGTGCATGCAATGCTAGAAACTTTCCTCTCAGTATTATTTTCATGGTATCCCCAAAGATTTGGTGTGTTTTGTCTTTGTTTTCATTTGTTTCCAGGAATGTTTTTATTTCTACCTTGATTTCTGTGTTAATGCGAAGTCATTCAGAAGCATGTTTATTTAATTTCTATGTATTTGTGTTTTGAAAGGTTCCTGTTAGTGATGATATTTATTTTTTTTACTGTGGTCTGAGAGATGCTTGATAGGATTTTGGAATTTGTTCATGCTTAATTTATGCCCATGTACGTGTGCTTAGAACATTCTTAAGCATCTTCTGAAGGGCTGGTCTAGAGTTGACATATTATCTTAGGGACTAGATGTCTAGAAAAGATTTTAATTCTTCTTTATTAATGAAGCTTAGCTTGATGGGATAGGAAATTCTTATCTGGAATTGCTTTTCTTTAAGAATGTTAAACATGGGGCTCTTCCCTTCTGGCTTGTAGGGTTTCTGCCAAGAAGTCAGCTGCAATTCCGATGGGTTTTTTCCTGTAGGTGGTTGATCTTAGAGTATGTGCTGATGAGAAGAATGTGTGTTCTGCTGGTTGAAGGGTTCTATAGATATCTATTAAGTCCAACTGGTCATCTTTTGAGTGAGGTTCTGGATTTCTTTGTTAGGTTTTTGCTTCTATGGTCTGTTTAAGGCAACTAGTGGGGTATTAAACTCTCCAACTATATTTGTATGACTGTCTATGTCCTCTCTTTGGACATAGATTATTCTGTAAATTATTCTGTAAATCTGATTGTCCCTATGTTGAGTGTGTATATATTCAAGATGGATATTTCTTGCTGATTGATTGAGCCTTTTATCATTACGTAGTTCCTTTCATTTCCTTTTTTGGCCTTTTATTGGTTTAAAGTCTATTTTGTTTAGTATAAAAATAGCTAATATTGTTCTTGTTTTCCATTTGCCTGGAACATCTTTCTCAAGCTCTCTACCTTGAGCCTTTGGGTGTCATTTACAGTGAGATGAATTTCCTTAAGGCAGTAGAAGAATGGATCATGTTTCTTTATCCAATTTGTCACTGTATGCCTTTTGAGTGGTGCTTCAGTCCATTTATGTTTAAGTTAATTATTGATACGTAGAACTTACTCCTGCCATATTGCTATTAAGAGAATGTTTTGTTTTTTAGGTTTTGTGGTTGATCTGTATGGTCTGCTAACTCTGTGCTTGCTTGTGCTTTTACAATGAGTACACCCATTCTTTCATTTCTGTGTTTAGAACTTTCTTAAGCATCTCTTGAGGTGCTGATCTGGAGGTGGCATATTTTCTTTGAGATTTTAATTCCCCTTTATTAATGAAGCTTAGTTTGATAGGGTAGAAAATTCTTATCTGAAATTGCTTTTATTTAAGAATGTTAAACATGCAACCCCAGTCCCTTCTGGCTTATACGGTTTATGCTAAGAATGTCTGCTGGAATGCTGATGGGTTGTCCTCAGTAAGTGGTCTGTCCCTTCTCTCTAGCTATCTTTAGGATTTTTTTCTTTCATGCTTAGCTGGTGGAGATGGATTATTATGTGTCTTGGGGATGGTCTTCTCATGTAATAACTCACAGGAGTGCTCTAAATCTCTTGTGTCTGCATAACCCTATCTAGAGAGATAAGGGAAATTTTCTTGGATCATCTCTTAGAAGGCTTATTCCAGGGTATTGTCAGTTTCCCCTTCTCTCTTCAGGAATGCCAATCAGTCATAGATTTGGTCTCCTTACATACTCCCAATGCTTTCATAGGCTTTGTTTATTCTTCTTAAGCCTTTTCTCCTTGGTGTTTTTGTTTTTGGCTTTGTTTTGCTTTTGTTTTTTAACTGGGTTGTTTCAATCGTTCAGTCCTAAAGCTCTGAAAGTCTTTCCTCTGCCTTGTCGATTCTACTGCTCATGTTTGTCATTTTGCTTTGAAATTCCAGGAAAAAAATCTTCATTTTCAGAAGTTCAGATTGGACCTTTTTTATACTAGCCAGTTCAGCTTTTATTTTCTTCACTGTTTTCATTATCTGTGCTTCTATCTTCTTGTGGCTTTCCTTGAGTATTTGGCCATCCAGAATCTGAATTCTATGTCTGTCATCAGTGTCAGGTTGTTCTGTATGGGTTCCATTACTTGTATTCTGGGAGGTTCTTTGGTGGGTGATGACTCAAAAAGGTTTTGGAAATTGCTGATTTTTTTCTGATTCTTCCTCATCTGTGAGGATAGACTTTCCTCCTCTTTTTATTTATTTTTGTTGTTGTTGTTGTTTTTAGTTAGATAAGGCTGTTGGGGTAGTCTTTTGTGGAATATTATTATTATTATTATTATTATTCCTCAGGGTGCTCTCCTGTTGTGTTGCACTCTTTCTTCCCCTAAGAGTGGTAGTCTGTTAGGACCTGATGACTGTGGGCCTGTTGCTCTTCTGGGTTTAGCTGTCCTATGAGGTTCCCACCATTTGGCTGGCTCCTGTAAGGTGTCCAGTGACATGAAGGCACAGGGATTGAATTCTAAGGGAGTTGGTCATAAATGTCTCTGCAGGACCCTCTGAAGAAGCTCTCTGATGTCTGTGGACTAGTCTGCAAGATGTACAGTGTCATGAGCTATATTCTTACCTTCTGAAGAGCTGTATTATTGTCTCAGATGTTGTAATGGACTGTGCCAGTTGACCTTCAGCCAGGAAGTGGTGCTTGGAGAAGATAGCCAGCTGTGATAGTGGCTGTGGGCTTTTTCGGCTTTTGTTTCCCTAGGGAAATGTGCAGATGACCTAGACAATCGGGAGGAGGGGTATGGGAACTCCCAAAGGTCCTCAGTTCCTGGGCTTTTGAAGGAAGTCAGGGATAGCTAGGTCAGACTGGACTACTCTCCAGTTTCCCCCCGTGGGGACCATTAGCTACCCAGTGGGAAACACACTCTGTTGTGGTCATTCTATAGGAACAGCCAAGGCTTTTCTGTTGTACAAAAGAGTTCACACAGGAAGAGAGGGATTGCCAGGATGACAACCCCACCACCACCACCCCAGGCTCCACTTCCCTTGTCTGAAGCTGTTCTCACTCAGAACTCACAGTTTCTTTCCAAAGCAATATTTTCCCCATGGGCTGGGGCCACTGTGGCAATGCAGAAGGAATGCAGAGCCATCTGTTGTCCAGAAGTGTTCATTCTGGGAGAGTGACTACCAGGAAATAAGGTCCCTCCTGGCTTCCCTTCCCTTGCTAGAGGCATTCAGAACTCAAAAATTCTTTCAGCAACAGGGTCTCTCACTGCAGCTTGCTCCAAACCAGAGTCGCCAGCAGTGCAGAACCTACCCTTAGTGAAGTTCTTTCCTAGCCTGGGAGCTGGTTGCCAAGCACCGCCTTCAGGGAATAGTTCTCAGGGGTGGTTTGGCAGTAGGAGTTCAGAGCTCAAATGGATTTCCGGCACCATGTGGGCTCTAGCAACACACAGCTGTGCTTTAATCAAGTCATTTCCTCTGTGGTATTGGAGCCCCTTGAGACTCTGTGGGGCCTTCCCAGTTCATGGTGGGGGCAAGCACTGAGTCCTAATTTCCAGCCGTTTTCCACATCCAAAGGCTGCTCTCTGTTCTCATTGTAAGCCTAGCGGGGAAGGGATTTCCTGGCTCCAAAACAGACTTTCCATTCTCTCTCCTCCCTGATCTCTGTGTGTCCCAATCATCCTCTGCTGGTTGTTGGGTGCATCCTCTGTCCAACCTGCCATGACTGCTGGGGGTCTCTGAATGCTGGGGCTCTCTCCCTTGGTTTGCTCCATGAGAGATGCACCAGTCAGCTGTGTCTAGGTGGCCTTCTTGAATCTGAGTGTTGTACTGGGTGTTTTAGAAGGAGCTTAGAAGATAGGAGGAAGGGAGGAGAGACCAATTCTTTCCTATGTGCTTGCTGCTCCTATCAACAGTACCCCAGCAAGGGCTCTACTAAACGACAGCAGGAGACTGGTCCCAGGTTCCACGTGTCTCTTCCTTAGGCTTCTAAATCTGAAAACTCTTAACTCTTCCCATTGTTGCCTGATGTAGCTGTTTCCTGCAACTTTTATCTCAATGATGTCACAGTATCCCTTTTTCATTTATTCTGTTCTCTAATATATTTTAACTAAATTTTCATATTCACTTTTTTTCAGTTTGATTACCTGGTATAATTTATTTTTTTCTGACCAGACTCTGATTCTGTACTCATATAAATTACATTTATAGATGGAATATTTTTATGAATGGATGGTAAAAAGTAGTACACTTGGAAGATGTGCAGACTGAAAGACCCACTTGCTTTGAGACTGAAGCACAACAGGCCGTACTAGAAAAATCATTTAGCATCACATGGGAGTATCACCTCAAGTCAGTAAACTTTCATGTTAATATGGTATTACCATTTTCCCAAATAGTGAATTTAATCAGGTCAGTTTTTTTCCACTAGATATAAAGTAATATTATTAGGTGGATTTTTTCGCCAGGCTACATATGACAGTAGCGCATAACTCACTTATATGTCTTCTAATCCAATCTGTTATGATTACACGACAGAAATAATTTTTTAGAAAATTTAGGATGAGTGTTGGAAAGACTCAAGTTGAGATCTCAACTTTGTCTTAAATGTTGCTGGTATAGATAATACATAGGCACTTGTCATTCCATGGATTTACCCCTTAGTCACTGTAGTGTTTTATTCAAGCATGTAGACATGCTATTTGTAATTGAGGTACCACACATCCAAATTTCAGTTTAACTTGAAAGACTTTTATACAAAGTCTGTATATACTCAACAGCTTGGTTGAGTAACCCAGGAGAATTACAGATTAATTCATGGAAGTGTTGTAAGGTTATTGGCTATGTAACATTGAACTTAAATGAAAGGCAGAGAAACTTGGGTAGGGAAAGTTATTTTAAATAATATTTTCTGAAGTGAAAAATAATAATTGAGGTAGGACTTATTCTCCTGACACTGATTTTTAGTTTATAATGCCAAAAAAATGGTTTTATTGCTTTCTGTAAACTGAAATAAATGAGGATTAAACAAGGATTAGTTTCTATGTACAGCTCGATTCAGTGCACGAATAATGTTACCAGGACTTAGCTCTTGGCTTGGTTTTCTCAGTTCTCAGTTCTGCCCAGAGACACAAAGGAAGCTTCACATTTACATCAGCTCATTCCTGTTCAGCAGGTGGGAGAGTCTATATTTCTGAAAGCTCAAATAGAAGTCTTCAGGTTGTGCCTTCTCTGGTGCATCTCACTTTTAAATGACACCAAGTCTAGCAGAATGGAATAAGGTGACTCAGCTGGACAGGAACACATGTTCTACTCTTATATCCTACGAGTGAAATCATCTTTACCTGAACAACATGAAATGGGAGTGGACAAGGAATTGCTTAAAGGAAAATGGGAATATCCATTTCACAAAAAGGAGTTTGAAGAAATAACAAATAAATGCTACTGTGTTTTTTGTGATGCAAAGTCATGCTGCAGCATCTCTACCTGACTACTATTTTCTTTTCACATCCTTAATGTGGCTTCTCTGCTTCCAAAATGCCTAGCAGCTGCCTGGCTAATATGAAACTTGAGTCAGCTTCTTTCTTGTTGTAGTCACCGAGGATTCATCTTTGTTCTAAGACAAACCTCCATATGTTATATTGTGGGTGGTGCATAGCAGATTGTGCTGTTGCCTTTTTAAAGATATTGATGGGGCTCCTGAGAAAATATAATTTAGCAGACTGTAGAGTTTGTATTCTCATAATTGCCACCAAGATGCCTTGACTCCAAATTAAGAAAACAAAAATTTAATAAGATGACCTATCCCTAGGCCCCTTTCCTGCTGATTCCAGAATTAGGAATCCCCAATTTAGGATATCTGAGCAACTGGTGCGTTTGAAGCTAGAGGCTCAGCTGTCTTTTAGATACAGCTAGATAAATCAGGAAGTTTTGGCCTACCCACTGGACAACCAGCTGTAGCCCTTCTTATATAGAAGAATGGGGAGAAGAGGACACCCAAAGATGAGATCCAAATTCTTATCTCACACAGGGAGAAACTGATTTGCTGTAGTTTTCATAGTAGGTTGATGATAGCAGGATCCAAGTGAGATGCATCTTATTTTTCTGAACAAAAACCCTTTGGAAGAACTAAAGCTCAGAAGAGGTTTGGTGAGATGGTAAGAGTGGCCTACAGGGACAGCTTTGTCATGTTGGTAGAGAACTAAGCAGGCAGTGCCATCACACTACCCAGACATGGTAGAAACTTCCAGACAAACATTCCCCCAAGATACTTTTCTGTCATAATCAGGTTTCTCCCCTTTTCCTGATGGCATCAAACTCTATTCCCAAGAGCTCTAAATTTTTGTCTCCCAGCCCGCATCCTCTTTTTAGCAAATCTTCTCTATTATCATGGCAGATAGGCCTGGAGTGGACATCGGATTCAAACTTAGAAACCTAAAATCAGGACATAGAGAGAACACAAAATTTAGTTTTGAGAAGCTGAACTAAATAGTCATATAGCCATAGAAATTCTTGTTCAGATTTTTATAATGATCCAGGAGGCTACCATTCTCCCTCACATCCCCCATCATCACTCCTGTGCATTGTTCATTTGCCCTCCTTTTCTCCATTGCTTCCCTGCCTCTTCTGCTTACAGCAAAGAGAGATGCTATATCTTTAATCAAAGAGCATATACACACCTCACTTTGTTCTTGTCCAACAGTTAGACACACAGAACACAGGCAAAAATTTTAGAGGTGTTATGTGTACTAGCTAAAGAAAAGTTACAGATGTCAAAAGTTTTTAAAATACTTGTTAATTTAACACATACATTCTCTCTGAATCATCAAATCTAATGGAAGGGACTGATACTATGGGTAATCCAACTGTAATTTCTGTCTGGTTCTGACATTTGAATACTAGTATGCCTGGTGTTCAGGGAATTCACAGCATGGAAGCAGGCATATGGTACCCAGTGGCCAGCAGTCTCTGAAAGAACAATTGATTTCTCAATCCTACCCCCTGCTAAATGCCTCCTGTTCTCGATCCCTTTCAGGAATGAGTAGACACATTTCCCAGCCCAGTACAAACCATCAGCCTGAGTGGAGATGTCTATGCCCCTCATTTTATGTGGCACTCTTTCTTCTCATACTTACAACAAGAATGACAGATACAATGAAAGGGCCTCAAACAAGAATAGACAACCCAAATAATCTTATATTTTCTCTTCTTCCCTTCCTTCCATAATAGTATACATTATACTATCTTTGGAGTTATGGGTTTCAAGGACCTTAGAATATTATCCCTGTCTTTAAATATTTTGTTGGGTTTATTATCCATTTGATGGTTTTAAAAATCAACATTAGCCATAATCAATATTAACCAAACTGTAGCTAAAATAATTTTTCAAATGATTAAAATCCATATCACCTAAAATTCAACTCCCATTCAGGCTGGCTTAAATAATTAGGGAGTAGACACACCATAAAAAAGTGTGAAGCACTTAATAAGAACAAGATCTAAATATGTACACGAAAGGATGCTCATGCTAAATTGCTAAAAGGAAAAAGCAGGCTGCAATATGCTGTGTATAACATTATGTCTTTACTAACTAGCTAATTAACTAGCAAATTAAATGCCGCAAGTTAATACAAGTGTAGAAATCCTACCACATTGTTAACAGTGGTTACTTCTGCAGAATAGAATTAGGCAAACAGAAATAGAGAGCTTTTACTTTTTATCTTATATCATTCAAAAAATGGTAGCATAAGGAGTGATTTAGTGTTACTAATTGTTTTTATTTTCTTATTAAGAAATTTAGTGTTTTTTGCAACTCTTTGTAGTTCTATTTTAAAATTTAATTTCATCTTGTTATAATAGGTGTGTATCAGTTGGAAGACTGAATTAAAAAAACTTTCAAATGTTTAATTTATTTTAAGAACACATGATCAGACACAAAGACCCCTCAGAAGGGTTTTCATTTCGTATACATTAGGCTTAGAATAATTTTTTGATAAAAATTTATATAAATAGCTTTATTTAAATATTTATTTAAATAGCTTTACCACAAGTGATTTGGGAACATAAAAAAGGAAAAATGTACTACTAATAGTAATGGTTAAAATTTATGAAGCACTCACTTGCCAAATATATATATATTAATTAACTTAGCACCATTACAAAACTATGATAGTTCCTATTATTATCTTCGTGTCACATATCAGAAAACAGCACAAAAAAGTTAAGTAATGAGTAACTGGACTAGGACTGACAGCATAGGAGTACCAGAAATGGGTTCCAAGATAGATGAGATTGCCCATAGATTTATAAACCATCGTATACTAGAAATTAAGGGAGAGGAATCATTCCCAGATTGGATACTATGCTGTACCATGTTAAGCCTACTGTATGGTTAAGAGATAAGCTCGTATACTCGCTATTTAGGCAAAGAAGGTTCTAGCTAGAGAATTCAGTTCAGGAAGACAAGTCACACTGCAGGCAACTTACCTCCAAAATACAATATTATGGGTACTTTTGAAAGGAAAGAAAATTATTTATAAACCGAGTCTTAAAAGAGTAATGATTTTCAATTTTTTTTTTAACATTTTCAGGCCTATATTGAGCATGAGCTCTGTTGATGCTCTTTTCTGGGTCCTGGGCACATCATGTAGGGATGTACTTTATGAAATTTCTACTTGCAAGTAGTCCACAGTCTAAATATGAACAATTGAGAATATTACATAGTCAAGGTATACTATTATATAGTCAAGGTATACTCATATCCCAAGTTGCATTTTCAGTGGAAAATCTCTTTCTGAGCAATCACCACCTATGGTTATTCTCAATAAATCTCCTGGGATAGATGAATATGCAGAATTACAATTGGAACAGTAGAGTCAAAATCTGTTTGTATGTGATCATTCAGCTATAAGTCCACATGTCATGTTTCTTGTCTCCTTTCTCCTGAACTGTTGGATTCATCTCCTCTACTGCTGCTACTATTGCCACTATTCTAGAATACATCCAAACAAACTAGGCCAACCAGGACTTCCTGAGAAAACTGACAGGTTGGGCAAATGAAGCTTGGAAGAAGACAGAGATGTATCTCATTGTAGCAATCATGCTTAGTGTTGATGAATGAGCCCTCTTTTCAGACTGGCTGGTCAGATCCTGTGAGGAAAGCCAGCTCTTTTCTTAGCCCTATGTAAGGCCCAGCTCCTCAGTAGAATCAGCCCTAGGCTGTCACCTGCCAGCTGTTTGATTCGCTTAATCCTCATTTAGACCCATCTGCGTGTCATAACATCTCTCTTGGAGACATGGAAGTCCTTATACTCTCTCAATGGTAAATTATTTGGGACTGAGAATACCAGAAAAATAACAGTATTTGATTTATTAAGAATTAAAGTTTTAAAAGTCTTGAAAGATTGCTTAGGTCAGTGTTCTTATTCTGCTCAGAAATGTGAGCTGAGTTTCCTGAATTTGTACAGCTTGTTGATGACTGACGTGGCAGTAGTAAAGTGGTCTCCTATTTTCAAGGCCAGAACTTTCCACTACATTTTTTGTTGTTGTTTTTTTTTGAGTTGAAGTCTCACTGTCGCCCAGACTGGAGTGCAGTGGCCGCTCCCGGCCACCGCAGCCTCGACCTGCTGGGCTCCAGCGATCCTTCCGCCTCAGCCTTCCAAGTAGCCGGAATTACAGGCGCGTGCTACCATGCCCGGCTGATTTTTTTTTTTTTTTTTTTTGATTTATTGTAGAGATGCGGTCTCGCCAAGTTGCCCAGGTGGGTCTCGAACCTGCAGGCTCAGGCAATCCCCTCACCTCAGCCTCCCAAAGGCCCAGGATTACAGGCTGAGCCACCAAGCCCGGCTTCCACTACATTTTAATTAACAATAATTTGGTAACACGTTGTAATTTTTTTTTAAATTTAGGAAATGCAATAACTTTTCTGGAATTCAGTCAGGAACATAGGTTTGGAAGTTTTGAAACAGAGTTTTGAAAAAGAAATTCAGCTGAGAAGGCCCTGGGTATGGAAATAACAAGTCTACAATCATGACAACCAAAGACGGTAGTGGGGATTCTTCTATTGGTTGGACAATGAACTAACTCTTACAAAGACTCAAGTGTGGACCACGGGATAACAGAGTGACTCTTTCTCAATGTTGCATTATGGATACTTGAGTAGTGTTTGATTGGGTAGAAATAAGAGGTCATTCGGACATGAACTATCCTCTCCTGCTTCACTTAAAGTTTTGTTGTTCCTCTGTAAAGCCTTCCTGATTGTAGGATGGCAGATATCAATGTTATAAACCTAGAATAGTTCATGTCAAAAATCAACATGGAAAATTCTTCCAGATCACTTCAGATAGACAAAAGCTTTAAACTTTGCTTGAACACCAGTGATGGGAAGCAAGTTGCCTCAACAGACAGATCACCCTGCAACTGGAAAACTTAAGAGGACAAGTACTACCTTCATTTGCACAGTCTGCTGCATCCTGTAACATTTGCCCAATGATTCACTCCAAGGAGTGACAGACTACCTCTTGGGACTTGTAAACTGATCATCTCAGCCTTTGATTTCCTTCACCTGTAATCAGTCAAGATTGTCTCCATGTAAAATCATCAATCCTTTGTCTGTATACCTTCATTAAATAAAAATTTACTATACACTTACTCTCTGCATAGACTGTGCTAAACATTAAGAATACTGAGCAGATAAAAAACTGTCCTTGTTAGTTCATGATACAGATTTCTAGAAAACAATTATAGTGAAAGATGATCAATGGTGAGCATTCTAAAATGGAAATACAGATGAAGGAATGAACAAAGATGCCTAATACAATATCTGGTTCATGGTAGCTGCTTGATAAGTATTTGTAGAAAAATAAATTTCTGAGGTCAGTTGTAAGGAGAGAGTGATAAGAGAAACTTTGGAGATAAGTTGGCATTTGAATTAAGTCTTTGAAAACTAAGTACTAGGCAACTCCCTCAGGTCCCCTCCCACTATGGGAGCTTTTCTGTCCTCTCAATAAATCCTGCTTTAAGTAAAAAAGAAAACTAAGTACTTTATGACACACCAAATAAGAGGTTCTAAGCTATACTCAGTTTTACCTTTATAGTATCATGTTATCTTGGAAAGAGTGAATTCAGCCTTGGTGGGTTTTCAAGGCAGAAACCACCTCATCTTCTGGTTTTCCAGAGTTCCCAGTGAAAGAAATGAGCTTCCACTGGCAGCAGGCCCTCTTTGTTCTCCTCAGTTCAGGATTTCCCCTACCTCCCTAGCATACTCACCACCCTCATTCCATCCCCATCATTAACCAGCACACACATGCTTATGGGGAAAGGAAAGCCTTCTCTCTCAAGGCTGAGTCCAAAAGTATGGTCCACAACACTGAGCCTATGTGTAATTATGAAACATCTGCCCCCTCTCCCGTACACACTCTGTAACTACAGATTAAACAAAAGATCCCAGGAGAGGGCAAGTATACAAAAGACAAATATAAAACCAGACTTCAGGAGAAACAAGAACATCCATTTGCTCATATGTGCACATGCATACATGTACATATTATACTATAAATACACATCTGTACACATAATGAGGGACAGCGTGACGCAGTGGAAAAACTGGGCCTTGGGAATAAGGTAAACATTGACTTGAACCCTACTATTTATTACTTATTACCCAAGGTGATCTCTTCATCTTTAAGCCTCAGTATTCTAATTTGCACTTGTAAAAAAGGTATGAGTTCCCATCTCACAGAGCTGTTATAAGGAATATCTGAAAGTATGTATGTGAATCACCCTTTTTCCTACAAGGTAGAGGAAGGTTTGTTTCCACCTCTCAAAGTCTGTTGCCGGCTGGAGTGGAATGAATATCCCTTTCATCATGAAACAAGCTCCTCTTTCACTAAGTTTTTTTTTTTTTCTGTTAGAAATTTGCTCAGCAAGAAAAGGGCCACCAGTTAATGTCCTGTCCCAGTTTATGACCTCAAAGGACTATTTGCAACCCATCTCACACTCCCTCATAAATGTCATACCAGCTGAGCTATTTTCTGAAAGTTTGCTGTTTGAGTTCAAGGCTGGCTTCATCTCTGTATCGCTTTAAGTGCCCTGAGCTCACAAAGTGTTTTTTGCACAGCAGGTGAAGCCCAATGTGATGTGGGAAAAGGGCACAGGCTTCCAAGGCATGTGCATTTTGACTTCAGATATAGATGCCATTGTTTGCCAAATTGGGAAAGCAATTTAACTTCCCAAACTTTCCTTCTCTCATCAGTCAAATAAGAAAAAACAATACCCTTGTCACAAGTGTGTTAGGAGATTAACAAAAATATATTAACAAAGAACTTATAGCAATACCATGTATCTCCCTTAGACTGCCATGTGTGTGCATATGTGTGTCCATATTTACCTTAACCTTTTTGTTTTGTCCTCTGAGATGAAAGAAGGCTTAGAATTATATATATTTTTTTCTTTTTGAGTTTCTCTTTGATCTTCAGTTACTCTCTGACCTCAGGGGAAGTGGACATAATGAGAAGAGTCACCAATTAGTGTTTCTGCAAGAGTTTACTAATTTCTCTGAGGCTATGATTTCTCAAGTACAAAACTGTGATACAAATGCTAAATTGACAATGTTGCCATGAGAATTAAATGAGAGGGCATCGGTGCATTCCTTGCTCAGAGCAGGTGCTTAATTAATGGTTGTGATTATCAATGCTATCATTAAATGTATATACAACGTCAACTGACCTCTTCCTTACTACAACTTCAGGATTATTGGTTTGTATGAGAAATAATATCACTATCTTTTTAAAAACTTATCTGCATGAGGTTGTCAAAAAAGCCATTACACACGAAACACAGAATTAATTTGATTTTGCTTATTGGAGCAAGATTCAAACAACTTCCATTCTCTTGTGCTGATTCTGTTTGTTTCTGTGACCCCACTAAAGAATTAAGTTTATGCTTAAGGGCAAAATAAATGAAGAAACTATTTCTAATTCAAGTATCAGGATCTAAGAAGATTTTTAAAGTATCCTGTTGTTTTCTGAATAAATTCTCTAAAAAGTTAAAAAAAAAAAAAAAAAAGCAATCCCCTTGATTGAGCCTCCTCTAGTGTTTCCATTTGGAAACAAAACCTTCTCCTGGTTTCATCCTTGGAGGCAGTAATATTAATCCTAATACTAACAAAATAGCAAACAACACTAATTCAACTATCCCAGCATAAGACCACTATATCTAAAATTAGTTTAAAATTAGTCACCTTTAAAAATTTACTTATCTTACTTGGAGGGAAACAGCTATAATAATTAAATTGGTGTTACTTTGTAAGAATCAAAGTCAAAATTAATTCATTACACAGTAATCATGACTTTTCTCTCCCTCTCTCTGTCCCTCCCTCCCTCTCTCCTTTCCTCCTTCCTTCCCCCTCCCTCCCTCCCTCCATTCCTTCCTTCCTTCCTCTCTTCCTTCTCTCCTTTTCCTCTCTTCCTCCCCTCCCCCATCCTTTTTATCCCTCTCTATTGCTCCCTTTTGTTTCCTCTTGCTTTTCCTTCCCTTTCTTCATTTTCTGTTACTCTTGCTTCCATCCTCCTTCTTTTCTTATTTACTTTAATGTCTTTAAAATGTGCACCCAATATGAACATGTTACAACTACTGTATAAGGTTGTTGAGGTAAAAAGATGAATAACCAAACATGTTCATATTCCACATGTCTCATATTTAAAATTAGCTCAGTGTTTTGCAGTATACAAATAATTTTTGCTCCTTCATTTTCAGAATGAAAGAGATCTCTGTAGGGTGGCCCAAATATCTTTCTTTGTTAGATGAGAAGAGTGAGGCCCAGAAAAGTTGAATGACTTTTCTAATAAGAACATGACAGGGCAATTAAGCCTTACCATTTATCAAAAAAGGGAAAAGAAATAAGTGGGAAAATTCTGTACTTAAAAACATTCCCATAAGGAAAAAATATATCTCCATGACTGAAACAAGTAGGGCATTTTCTCCTCAGGAGTAACTTGCTCCTTAATATTTAAAATAGGTAGCTTGGTTTATTTTTAATAATAAATGTGAAATGAAGATGATCCCAGATGTAATAAAATTTTCCTCATTAGAGGGTGTGCACTATGGAGGTGGATGACAGATTTACCAGTATATTCTTTCCACTTTGGAGACTGCACAATCTGTCTCCCTAATGCACTATAATTACCATCCAAAGTGACACACTGCATGAAGCATCTTGGAACGGAAGTGGAATTTACTGTGTTCTGGAAATATTTACAGTCGTATAAGTTAGATGCTGTCATGAAATCAGTGTAAAACACTGTTTAAAATCTTCACTGAAAATGAGTTTAAAACATTCTCCTCAGAAAAAAGAATACAGGTGCTTTTGAGGAGACTTATCACTTGTTCTAGCAACCATCTTGCTCCTTCCTCATGTCTGGCAGAATCCTGATTTTGCTCAGCCCTATGCTCATGTGTTGAAGGGGGATAGAAGACTAGATAAACTCCTCCACAGTTTTTATTACATGTGCTGCTTCAAAAATGGAACTTACTGCTATATTGAAATAAACCTTCTGCTCTCCAAGCATCTGCTAACCAATATGCTTATTCAATCATTCATTCAATAATGCTTCTGAGGGCTTACTATGTGTCAGGCATATACTAGAATTTAGGGATGCAAGGATGAATAAGACCAATCTCAAAGCTCAATAAGCTTATAGCTGGTAAAAGAGACAAAAGCCAAAAGATGCTTAAAGAACAGAGAAAATAGCATTATAATACACATAATGTATTACATAGAGTATGTGTGTGTATGTGCGTGTGTTTGTATTATAATATACTCCTTGACTTACAGTGGGTTTATGTTCTAAAAAAGGATTATAAGTTGACAATATTGTAAGTCAAAAATGCATTTAATACAACTAACCTTCTGAACACCATAGCTTAGTCTAGCCTACCTTAAACATGCTCAGAACAATTACATTAGCCTACAGTTGGCCAAAATCATCTGTCAAAACAGTACATTGTAGACTATTGGTTGTTCCTCTTTGTGATTGCATGGCTGGCTGGAATCTATGGCTCACTGACACTACACAGCATCACAGAGAGTATTATGCCACATATTGTTATCCCAGGAAATGAACAAAACTTTAAGTAATCTTTCTACTTAATGTGTATCACTGCTGTACTATCATAAAGTTAAAAAATTCTGAATTCATCTATCAAAAACCATTTGTATTTATATATAAACATAATTATATATGTATATATACTCTATATATATAATGAGAGATCCTCCCAAAAGAAGTTATTTATTAAAAATTGTGTATTTATTCTTACATGTTTAAACTTCAGTTACCTTCAAAGAACTCTCCATTTGATGTGACACAACTATCAATATGGATTTTCCACTGCTCAAAGCACCTTTTAAACTCATCGGTTTTGATGTCTTTTAGCGCTTCTGCCATTTTTTTTTCAGTTCTTCCACATTGGCAAAACATTTCCTTTTGAAAATTTTTTCTCCCGAGGTAGGGAGAAGTCACTGAGGCAAGATCAGGAAATAGAAAGGGTAGGACACAGGGTCATGCTATTTTGGTCAAAACCTGCTGAACAGTGTGGTGTGGGCGGGTGCATTGTCATGGTGGAAGAAACAGTTACCTGTTTACCACAACTCAGGACATTTAGTCTGCAAATCGTCTCTCACAACAATGCTAGCTGATACACTGATGCCAATGGGTTCCTAGAACACTTACCTTGTGGTGGAAGCCTATACTACAAGGGACCTGCTCTCCAAAAGATAATTATATCTTCAGGATACATGTATATATACATAATATATATGTATATATATATACATATATGTAAACATATGATGCTAAGAGGGTACTTAACCTTTCCTCAAAGTTCAGACAAATATTTTCATAGAAGGTAATATCTAAACTGAGAGGTGATTATTGAGATAGCAAACAGGCTCATCTTCTGTGTCAACTTCCAGCAATTGATAGTCGTACTGGAAATGGGGCATTAAAATGGAATCTCTTATTTCTGGACAGAAAGACAAAATATAGGAAACACCAGTTCTGAAATAAGGGCTATTCAGCAATGAAGAAGAATAATCCACAATAGACAGAAAATAAAAAGATATTAGTCCTACAATTTGCTCTGCTTATTACCTTGAGAAAGTATTTAGGACATCATGCAGGGAAGGAGGAAACCCAGGCAGATTCCTAGCAATTTTCTTGAGGTGAACAGGTGGAGCTAGAAGTCTGAGAAAGCAAGGTTGATAAGAATTTTCAGCGCAAAATATCAAAGAACATAGAGCTGCATGAAGGAGGAAAGGTCCCTGGATGAGCTTAACTGACCTCCTCTTCTTTGTCCCACTTGTGCTTCTCAGAATAACTGTAGGATGCGCTGAGAATGCAGTACCCTTAGATAAGAAGGAACTGTCCAGAATAGCCTGAGTTTTGTCCTCATCCCTTCTAAAACAGGCTGTCCTGCAACAGGATGTCAGCTCAGTGAGTCAAACTGCTATAGGAGTATAAAACAAAGAGCAGAGTGGTTTTGAGGTCCCTTAACTGCCGTGCCAAAGTGTGTTACATTCAAATGAGACTCTATTCACCCTGGACAGTTTTCCTGAGCTCTTGGGAATTTGCTTGTCATAGATTCCAGGATTTTTTTTTTTTAATTCTTGCTGCATATCTCTGAGTAATAAAATTGCTTTGCCTGATTTGTGTGGGTAATCTATCTCACTGGGTTCATATTCTGAAAACTGGGTTATTACAAAACCCCTAGATGCTGGGTTTGTAAAAACAAACAAACAAACAAACAAGCAATAACTCCAAAAATACCTCTGAAAGTTTGGTTTATGCAAATCCTCCTCCTAAACATAGAAACCTGAGATCTTGGAACCTCAGTAACTGATGAGGTATTTAGAGTTCTCTACAGGGATTGATACTGGTGCATGGATCTTACAGAAGAGAATAGAATAATATATTTAAAGTGTCAAAGTGGGGAAAGGGGAAACTGCCAAACACAAATGCTTACCTGGCAAAGCTGTCCTTCAGAAAAGAAGGAGACATAAAGACTTTCCCAAACAAACAAAATCTAAGAAGGTTCATCAAATGTCTTACAAGAAACACTAAAAAAGAATTTTCAATCTGAAAAAAAATGAGTAAAATAAAAACATGAAAGCATAAAATCACTGGTAAAAGTACTACGTCCAATTCAGAATACCCTAGGGTCCCTGGTTGCCTAGTTTGCTAGGATTTGGCGCTCTCTCAAATTACCCTAATACTGTAATAGTAGTACATTTATATTTCTAGTATGAAGGCTGAAAGTAAAAAAGCTATTAAAATAATAATAGCTGCAAAATTTGATAAGGAATACACACTATACAAAGGTATAAGTTGTGACATCAAAAACAAAATATGCATAGAAAGTGAAGTAAATTGTAGTTTATTTATGAAATCAAATTTAAGCTGTTGTCAGCTTAAAATAGTTTTTTACAACTATAATTTTTGTAAACCTTATATTAACCACAGAGCAAAAAACTTAAAGTAGATACACAAAAAATAAAATGAATAAAATCAAACCACTAGAGAAAATAATCTAATAAAAAAACTAAAAGAGAAAAAAAAAAGAAAAAAGGATCTGCAAAACAGCAAGCAAACCATTAACAAAATGTCAGTAGCAAATCTTACCTATCAATAATCACCTTGAATATAAACAAATGAAAGTATCCAATCAAAAACCTAGTATTTGAATGAAGCATAATGCAAGACTCAACCTACAAGAGAATTATTTTAGAAATAGAATAAAAGTGAAATAATGAAAACAATATTCCATGGAAATGGAAAGCAGAAAAAAGCAGAGATAGTTACACTTATATCAGATAAAACAAATTTTATGTCAAAAAGAGTAAAATGGGACCCCAAAAAATCATTATCTAATGATTACTATGGTTCGACTGTTTGTCCCCACCAAAACTCATGTTGAAATTTTATTGCCATTATGATAGTATTGGGAAGTGGAATCTCTTAAGAGGTATTTAGATCATGAGAACACTGCTCTCATGAATAGACTAATGCCATTATTGGAGAAGTGTGTTCCTTATTGCAGAAGTTCACCTCCTCTTGCCCTCTCTCTCTCGCTCTCTCCTTCTACCAGGTGATGCTTTCTGTCAAATAAGACCCCGACCAGATGCTGGCCTCTAGATCTTAGATGTCACAGTCTTCGTAACTGTGATCCAATAAATTTATTTTCATTATAATTACCCAGTCTGTGATATTTTGAGATATTAACAAAGTGAACAAAAATAGCAATAAAGGGATAAATTCATCATGAAGATGCAAAGCCTGCAAATATATGTGTATTCAACATGGAAGTACCTAAATACATAACGAAAATATTAATAGATATAAGGTGAGAGAGACACTGAAATACAATACTAATAGGACAATTTGGCATTCCACTTTAAGTGATGGTAAGATAGTCCAGATAATCATTAGGGAAATATTAGAATTTAACTACATTTTAAACCAAATAGACCTAACAAATATATACAAAACACTTCATCTAACAGTAGTAAAACGCATATTCAACTCAAGTATACACAGAATATTCTTCAGAACAGATTATCTATTAAGCCACAAAACAAGCCATAGAAATTGAAAGAAATTGAAATCATACCAAGTACTCTTCTGACCACAATAGTTGAAACTAAAAATCAATAATAGGAAAAATTTCAGAAAATACACAAATATATGGAAATTAAACAACATTCTGCTAAATGATTAATGGGTTAATAAAAATATTTAAAAATAAGTTTTTAAAAATCTTGGAAAAACAATAGAATATGCATTATTTTCAAGTATACATTGAACATTTACCCACATAGACCATATTCTGGTGATAAAGCAAATCTCAGTAAATTAAATAATGAAAAAATAAGTGGAAAGTCCTGAAATATTTGTAAACTACATAAGGCACTGGAAAGGAATCTATGAGTCAAAAAGAAATTTAAAGAGAGTCTAAAATATTATTTTGAGTTGTATGAAATAAAAACACAACATATACAAATTTAAGAAACATGCATATAGCAGTACATAGAGAAATATTGTAATACTGAATACCTACAGTACAAAACAAAAAGTTTCAAATTAATAAACTTACATTTTTCCTGTAGGAACTAGAAAAAGATGAAAATAAACCCAAAGTTAAAGAAAAGAAATAATGAATATCAAAGCAGATATCAATTAAATAAAAAATAGAAAAACTATAGGAAAAAATCACTGAAATAAAAAACTGGTCCTTTGAAAAGATAATTAAAACATAAAAAATAGCAGAAGGGATTAGAGGAAAAAAACAACAATATACATCATCATCATTGGGAATAAAAGAGTTAACAATTACAGATTCTATAAATATTAAAAATAGTAAAAAAGGAATATTATGACAACTTCATGCCAATGAATTGGATACCTTAGATGAAATGAATCAGCCTTTTGAAAGACACAAACTATAAAAGTTCATGCAAAACATAATTGAATAGCCCCATACTAATTTTAAACATTCAGTTTGTTTAAAACATTCACACAAGGAAAACTTTAGTTTTGAATGGTTTCGCTGAGGAATTCTACTAAACATAGACAAAAACAAAAACAAAAAACCCAATATCATTTCTAAACAAATTATTCCAGAAAATAGAAAAGGAGAAAATGCTTCTCAAATCATTCTATGAGACCAATATTACTCTGATATCAAAACCAGACAAATTTACTAAATGAAATGAGAACTAGAGACCACTATTCTTTACGAAAATAGATGCCAAAACCTGAACATTTTAGAAAATTGAATCTAACACTATATGACGTAGTTAGTATATCATGAGGAAGTTTATCTCAAAAATGCAAAGTTGGTTTTAATATCTGAAAATTAATAAATTTCATCACCATAATAGACTAAAAAAGAAAAAAAATTATCATATCAATAGATGCAGATAAAGCATTTGACCAAATCCATATCCATTCCTGATAAGGATTTTCTGCAAATTAAGAATAAAAGAGAATGTCTTCAAACTCATAACTGGCAACTGTAAAAAATTTCCCCTGACATTATAGCTAGCAATGAAAGACTAAATGCTTTACCATTCGTATAAGAAACACAGCAAGGAGGCATGTGCATTCTCATCACTTATATTGACTACTATAATTACAATACTAGACAGTGCAATAAATAATGAAAAAGAAAAAGACATTTATATTAGAAGTAAAGTTGTATAAATATATTTATTACCAAATAGTACATTCTTTACATTGAAAATCCAATGGAATCTACCAAAAATTCTACAACTTATTATATGAAAATCAATGATGTTTCTATATATTAGCACTGAACAACTAAAAATAAAAAATTAAATTAAAAACAGTACCATCCAAAATATTAAATATGTAAAAATCTGGCAAAAGATGTCCATATCCTATATAATGAAAACCACAGAAACATTCCTGAGAGAAATTTACAACAGTCTAAATATATAAAAGAAATATATTATGTTCAGTGATTAGGTGACTCAAAAGGTTAAGATGTCATTTATCTCAAATCTGATATACAGATTGAACTCAATCAAAATTCCAATAGGCATTTTGTAGAAATTGACAAGCTGGATCTAAAATTAATATGGAAATTTGAGGGACTTAGAACAGCCACAACTTTGTAAAAGAGAAATACATTTAGATACTGACTTCAATTCTCCAACTGACTTTAAAATTTACTGTGTAGTTACTATAATCAAGTCTGTGTGGTTCAAGAGAAACAAACACATTAATGAAATAGAACAGAAATTTAGACATAAGCCCACACATATATGGTCAGCTGATTTTAGGAAAAGGTGCAAATGCAAGTCAGAAGAGAAAAGATAATCTTTTCAACAAATGATACTGAAAGCATTGGATAGCCACATGCAAAAAAAAAAAAAAAAAATTGCACTGGAAGCCATAACATAAAAATGAACCCCAAATGAATCATAGATCTATATGCAAAACCTGACACTATAAAATGTGTTGAAGAAAACATAGGACAAAATATTTGTTAACTTTGGTGTAGGCAAATATTTCTTTAATATTACATCAAAAGCATAACCCATAAAAGTGTTGGGTTCGGAGGAGAGCACCGCCACCTGCCAAGACCCACATCCACCCGGGACTGGCCGACAGGACTTTCCAGTGCCGTTACCCAGCCGTGGGTTAGAGACTTTCCACCCGTGGCCGGATGCACCTGCCAACTGCCTCAAAGTGACAGACCCAGATACCGAACTGGCGACGATTGGCTCCCCTGCCAGAAACTGACTGCTTCACCCCTCCCCCGCCACCCTCCCAGGTGCAACACCCTTAAAAACCCAAGCCGCCCTTCCTTGGGCGCGACTCCCCTGGCCCATCTTTCTGGACCATGGGACCTCGCCCAGGAGCTCCCCCAATAAACGCTTGGTTGGTACCAGCACCTTGCCCTGTGCCTCTTTCGGTATCTCCAAACTTTACCAAAAGAACAAAAGAAAATTTTCATTTTATAAAAATGTAGGAATTTCTGGTCTTCAAAAGTCACTGTTAAAGGAAAATAAGAAATAAGACAGAATGGAAAATCTATTTGCAAGTTCCATATTTGATAAAAACTCTCTAGAATATGTAAAAAAAATCTTAACATTCAATAAAAAGAAAGCAAGCAACCCCAATGAAAAAAAGCAAAAGATTTGGACTTATACTTCACTAAAAAAGAGATACAGATGGTAATTAATTATATGAAGAGATGTTCAACATCATTAGTCAATACGAAAGTGAAAATTAAAACCATAATGAGATACCATTACACATCTATTAGATTGTCTAAAATTAAGAAGAATGACTAAATTGAGTTTTGGCAAGGATGTTGAGTAAATGAAACTTTCACATGTTATTGGTGGAAACATAAAAGGATATAACCATGTTAAAAAATACTAGGGCAGATTCTTAGAAAACTTGACATATACTTCCCATATAAATCAGCTATTTTACTTGCAGATATTTACCCAAGATAAATTAATGTATAAATCTATACAAATACCTGTACATAAATGTTTATAGAAACTTTGTAACAGCCCAAAACTAAAAACAAAGCAGATGTCCGTCAACAGTGGACAAGCCAATTGTGATATATCTATACAATGGAATGCTACTTAGCAACAATATACATTGTATGCCAATTATGACTCAATAAGATTTTTTTTTAAAGAGAGAAAGTGAATGATGGGGTTCTTATTTAAGCTCAGTTGAGAAAGAGTGCAATGAAAATGCTTCCCAGAAGAGGAGTGTACTTAGTCCTTACAGACAGTGAGAAATAAGCATAGGTTGTAAAGCACATAGGAAGGGCAAGTAACCAAGCTTTAGGAAGTGAAGATATTACCCAGAGATAGTGTATTTATGTTAACTCTTAAGGCTGATACAAGCAGCTAAATGAAAAGGAAAAAAAAAAAAGGAGCATAATTTTTTTCAATAGGGGTCTTGCATACGCAAAGACTCAAAGGTAAAGAAGAAAATGATTAATTTCAGGAACATGAGATACTGTAAACGATTCTAAAGCAGAATAATGGTAGAGGCAAGGGAATATACGTGAGTGCATAGATTAGTGATGGTATTATAATGACCCTGAGAAACTGAGTATATTGAAACATCCCTGCTTCAGTAGGATTAAATAATTACTGTTATAGTTTCAGTTATGAGCATTTTTGATGGTTTTCATTTTGTTCCAAGACAGAAGTCAATACAAGTTAATTAAAAAATATTTTTCTTTTAAAGATGTGGTGTACAATTTAGGTATACAAATGTTCATTATGCGGGGAGCCTTGTTGATGAGGTGTGCCCCCCACTTCCCTGGCAGTTTCCTACTACTGCCAATCCTACTACCCCTACCTTGGCAGTTTCCCACTACTGCCAATCCCTTTCTTATAGTATTATGATAATTGTTCAAGGTCCGCTTATGAATGAGAACATGTGATACTCAGTTCTTTTTTTCTGTGATAGATCACTCAGCATTATAGACTCTAAGTCCATCCAGGTTGCTGTGAATTTTGTAATTTTGTCCTTCTTTATGGCTACGTAATATCCCACCATGTATATGTACCATACTTTTATTATCCAGTCCTCTTTTGATGGGCAGCCTGGTTGGTTGTATGTTTCTCCTATTGTGAATAATGCTGCAATAATCATGTGTGTGTTTTCTTGTTCATAAAGTGATTTGAGTTCCTCTGGGTATATTCCCAGTAGGGGGGTTGCAGGGTTGTATGGAAGTTCGAATTTTAGATCTTTTAGGAATTGCCAAACTGTTTTCCACAGAGGTTGTACTAGTTTACACTCCCACCAACAGTGTAGACGTGTTCCTTTTCCCCACATCATCTCCAACATCTGTTGTTTTTTGAGTTATTGATGATGGCCATCCTGATGAAACAAGCATTTCAAAAATGTTCCAATCTTCTTAACATTCAGAATAAGAAAGCTCACCACCTTAATTAAGGCAATGTTGTTTCTGAATAACATGAGTCTGTCAGGTGAAAACTTAACATGCCCACAAATTGTCAATTTTTAACTTCCCAAACATTCCTGTTCAGCTGTAAATCAATATGTTTATGGTTTATAATTTAAAAGCTGCACAAACTTTTGCATACAAAAAACATTTTTTTTTTATCTAAAAAGATTACTTGTCCTGCAAATTTCTGTGTGACAGGCACAATGTTAGGCCTGAAAACATACATATGAGAACAAATTTCCTACCATGTGGGAAAAATGAGACTGTGATTATTTCACAGGAAGCATGTGGGCCAGGTCTTCTCTGTAGAGATGCAATATACTATGTGCTCTGTTGAACACGAATTTAATGGAATTAGAAATTTTGTTTGAAGTCTGAAATTTCCACAGATTTACAATTTATCCACCAAGGGAGTGTTCACCCATAATAAGAAAAAGTGAAATGTGGTCTGGAATTGAATTTTGCATCCTGATGACATTGCCTTAAGTACAAAACCCCTTCTGTGAGGTCAAGATGAGAAGGACTGGGGGCAAAGAACAATTTTTCTTACAAGAGCAAGCTCTAGGCTTGTAGGTCTGTTCAATAACAGGGCTTTGATCTTTCTCATTTTGCTAATCTGTAAATCCAATCACACTTGCAGTTGAGTACACAGATCTCATTCCCTCTTATGAGTTAGACATCTCTCTGAACTGCTGTATGGCCAGACAGAAGCTCTCTTTGAGAGAATTCATGTTAAGTCTCATGACTCAGACTAATTGCTACAAAATGCATTTTAATCTTAAAGGGAGAGAGAAAAAATATAATCAGTACTATAAATGTTGGGAACGATTTGGCCATTAGGTTCAGTGTATCTGACACCAATTTTGAACAGCATCTTTATTCTATATATTTATGTGTGCATATATGTATTAGAATTTCCACCAGAAGACAACTGTAGCAAATTTAACCCACTGTGTTAAATTTATAAAGGCTTCCAGAATTATAGCAGAACAGAAATATAGCATCTAAAGGGAAAAATAGAAACATGCCTTTGGATTGGACTTCCAGTGAGTCAGTAAGGAAGTGATAGTATTCAACAAATGACTAGCTATTTGAAAAACAGATTATTATTCAGTTTTTATTTTGTGTAAAAAACTATTGCCTATGACTAAAAATTTAAATGTCAAAAAATTTGAAAGACATAAATGTAAAAAAAATGCCCATAGTACAATTTTTATATAACCTTGGAATACGGAAGAAAGGACATAAAAAGTGAAAACTATGATGGAAGTGTTTAAAAATAATATCTATATAATTTTTTAAAAGTCAAAACAACAAGCTGCACAAAGACAAATTAAGCCTCCATGTAAAAAAATATATTTATAATATTTCAAAGAACTAATCTCTTGATTCTACTTTTAAAATCTTGCAGATTAATAAAAAAGACAAATTAATTTAAGAGAAATAGGAAAGGGGGAAAGATTAATAATAGGCAACTTAGATAGACAGAAATACAAATAACTCATGAACACATGAAAACATTTCATTTGACTTATAGTAAAATACATGCAAATTAGTAAGTGAAAATTCCAAAGCCTGTATATGTATTGGAGATATTTGAATTCCAACCAGCCAGAATATGAAGACCTTGTTGAACGTCCCAGATAATCAAATGACACCTCAGAACGTCCACATCTCAGGAGGAAGGGTAATGTACTCCAACCCTATCAACACTTACAAGCAAGTCTGAATATGAACAAGGTGATATACAACTAAATTAACAACATAAGTATAAAACTCAATCCTCTTTAAATCAGAGAAAAATACATCATTTATAATGTCTAGTATTAAATAAAACATTACCAGACCTGCAAAGACACAGGAAAATACATTCTATAAGTAGGAGAAAAATCAACCAATATAGAGAAAGAGATGATATAAATGATAGAATAAGCTAACCAGGACATAAAACAGATTATAAATATGTTCAAGAACTTAAAAAAACTAAGCATATAGAGGCAACAGAATAATAGAAAAATGGAAACTATGAGAAAAAATGGAAAATTTTGGATTGAAAATGTAATATCAGAAACAAATTCATCAGTAAACATAACAATGTATTATAAACTGCAAAAAATGTATTAGTGGCTTTGAAGATAAGAAACTATTCAAATTGAAATAAGAAAAAAATTGAAGAGAATCTCAGTGAACCGTCAGATACTATCAAGCAGTAAAACATATGTACAACTGGAGTCCCAGAAGAGGCTAAGAAAGTAAACGAATTGGGGATGACTGAGGGGTAGTAGATAAATATGTAAAAAATAGTGGTAAAATTTTTCAAATTAATGGAAAATATAACTTTAAATCTTTGAGAAATTGCCACACTGCTTTCCATAGAGACTTAACTTGCTTACATTCCCACCAATAGTGAAGTGTCCCCTTTCTTTGCACCTGTTCCAGCACCTGTTGTTTTGTGACTTATTAAAGATAGCCATCCTTACTAGGGTTAGGTAGTGTCTCATTGTAGTTTTGATTTGCATTTCTCTGATAATTAGTGAGGCTGAGCATTTTTTTTTCATGTCTGTTTGCTGTTTGTATGTCCTCCTTTGAGAACTGTAGGTTCATATCCTTTGCCTACTTTTAAATCAAGTTTTTTTTTCTTTCACTTTCTTTGAGTTCCTTGTAGAGCCTGGATGTTAGGCCTTAGCCAGTTGCATAGTTTGCAAATATTTTTTTCCCATTCTGTGGACCATCTCTTCACTCTATTTATGTTTTGTGCAAAGTTTTTCAGTTTGATAAGTTCCCACCTGTCTATCCTAGCTTTTGTTACATTTTCTTTTGGGAGACATGGTCATGAATTCATTGCTCACTCCAATGTCTAGAAAAGTGTTTCCTATGTTTTCTTTTAGTATTCGTATAGTTTGAGGTTTTACATTTAAGTCCTTGACCCATTTTGAGTTGATTTTTGTATATGGTGATAAATAGGGGTCCATTTTTATTCTTCTGCATGTGGCTAGCCAGTTTTTCCAGAACCATTTGCTAAATATGGTTTTCTCTCCTCAATGATTATTATTGATGGCTTTGTCAAAGATGAGCTGGTTGAGGCACCGTGTTTTTATTTCTGGAATCTCAGTCCCATTCCACTGGCCTATGTGCCTATTCCTGTATAATACCATTCCATCTTGGTTACTGTAGCCTTGTAATAAAGTTTAAAGTCTGGAAATGTGACACCTCCAGCTTTGTTCCTTTTGCTGAGGATTGTTTTGTCTATTTGTGCTCTTCTTTACTTCTGTATTAATTTTCTGTCATTTTTAGATATGTGAAAAATGATGTTGGTAATTTGAGCCCCCATATGATCTAGGAATCCTTCTCCCAGGAATATACCTAGAGGAACATAAATCGCTTGACAACAAAACCACCTGCTTACCCATGTTTACTGCCATGCTATTCACAATAACAACAAAAAAAAGGATCCAGCACAGAGGCCCATCAAAAGTGGACTGGAAGCCGGGCTCGGTGACTCAGCCTGTAATCCAGCGCCTTGGGAGGCTGAGGTGAGTGGATTGCCTGAGCCCGCGGGTTCGAGACCCGCCTGGGCAAGCGAGACCTCATCTCTACAATAAATCAAAAAACTAGCCGGGTGTGGTAGCGTGCGCCTGTAGTTCCAGCTACTTGGAAGGCTGAGGCAGAA
>CAUYQG010150751.1:0-11365 GCA_963574415.1 Tarsius wallacei | reverse complement strand
TCAATGTTCACACATCGCTTGAGTGCTCCCTGGGCCTTGGAAGGCATCTGGGATATGGGGGCACATGGAACGCCACCTCACTAGGCTCCTGGTCGACACACTCAGCCCAATTCCAGCCATCAAGATTCCAGAGGCAGCCGGGCTCAGTGGCTCAGCCTGTAATCCCGCGCCTTGGGAGCCCGCGGATTTGAGACCTGCCTGGGCAACTTGGCGAGACCTCATCTCTACAATACATAAATAAATAACTCAGCCGGGTGTGGTAGCACGCACCTGTAGTTCCAGCTACTTGGAAGGCTGAGGCGGAAGGATCGCCGGAGCCCAGCAGGTCGAGGCTGCGGTGGCCAGGAGTGGCCACTGCACTCCAGTCTGGGCGACGGAGTGAGACTCCAACTCAAAAAAAAAAAAAAAAAAGATTCCAGAGTTACAAGCAACACCACAAAACCACGCCAACACTTGCTCAATTAATTTTAATTTCTTGATATTAGAGATTTTGAAGCAATGTCAAATAAGATTTAAAAATAAATAAATATGAGATCACGCGTGATGACTCCTACCTGTAATCCTAGCACTTCAGGAGGCCAATGCGAGGGGATTGCTTGAACCTAGGAGTTTGAGACCAGCCCACCTCATCTCTACAAAAATTTAGCCAGGTATGTGGCACACACCTATAGTCTCAGGTACTTGGGAGGCTGAGGTAGAAGGATCTCCTGAGCCAAAGAGGTCAAGGCTATGGTGAGCCATGATTGGGCCACCGCACATCAGCCTGGGCAACAGAGTGAAACTCCAACTAAAAAACAAAATAAAATAAATAAAATAAAGCAAAACTATGTATGGGTGAATCTTTCATGTTGATAATTGGTAGGATAATGGTGAAAATGATGAATTCTCAACCATGGGCCAGGAATCAACTTCGGATGTCCACAAATATTTTCTTCCATGGATTACCACACTTAGGTAGAAAACAAAAAGCTCTGGTCCTTTGAGTCATAGAAGATATTCACCTCATGCTATGAGATAGTTTTCTTCTTTCGAGAAGGGAACATGGGCGTTCCACTGACCTACACAGTCACTTATTTCACCAGATGCAGAAGCACGTAAACTTCTTTTTTTATTTTTACTTTTTTTATTTTTTTGAGTCGGAGTCTCACTCTGTCGCCCAGACTGGAGTGCAGTGGCCCCTCCCGGCCACCGCAGCCTCGACCTGCTGGGCTCTGGTGATCCTTCCGCCTCAGCCTTCCAAGTGGCTGGAACTACAGGCGCGCGCTACCACGCCCGGCTAATTTTTTTAAATTTATTGTCGAGATGAGGTCTCACCAAGTTGCCCAGGCGGGTCTCGAACCCGCGGGCTCAGGCAATCCACTCACCTCAGCCTCCCCAAGCGAGGGATTACAGGCTGAGCCACCAAGCCTGGCTGCATGTAAACTTCTAAGACACACCCTTCAGTGTTATACAGGATTCACAGCCCTTGCTTCCCTACTTGTTTGCTTCAATCCACTGAGAGTTTCAAATTTTTCCTTCTGGCGTGAATTTTCTTAATTCCAAAAACCCCAATGGCCACTGCTGGGAGGCTCGAACAGGCTCAATGGCTTTCTTGCTACATGTCTTTCCTAAAATAATTGTAAATAAGTTGAGACTGGCATTCAGAGCTGCATAAAAACGGTCCTTTCATACGTTTCCAATCATCTCATGTGAATGGGGAGAAATCTTCCTGTGGTGCATGGTTTCACCATACTGATTTGCACAAATTTTTTATTTAATACACACCTCAGAAATTTCACAGTTACAAAACATGTAATTCCCTTTAGAAAGCAACATTTCTATAGCAATGTTGCTATAATACATTGATTATTTATTCTTCTTTTATTTCAACAAATATTAATTGAACACTATCTGTGTGCCAGAAGTTGTTCTAGACTCTGGGCGTACAACAGGGCTCATATTTGCTCATCTTCCAGAGGGGAGAGACAGAAAATAAGCAAGCAGTTGAGAGATAATGTGCAGTGCAGTGAGAATGACTATATAGAAACTAGAACCCGAAGCAAGGACAGAAAAGAACCTGGCACAGATGAAGGGCGCTATTTTTCAGATAATCTCAAAGTCCTTTCTATTGGTGGGTGAGGGGTTTGGGCAGAGACCTGGGCAACATACAGAGCTGTGGGAAGGAGAAGACCCATTGGTGGGACTGAGGCCCATAGGTGAGCTGGAGCCAGGAAGTGGAGGGTCCTCTCCACATCTGGAAGCCTTTGGATCTTAATCTGAATCAACTAAGAAACTAGAGACTGGGCACAGTGGTTCACACCTGTAGGCCCGGTACTTTGGGGTGCCAAGGCAGGAGGATTGCTTGAACCCGGGAGTTTGAGACTTGCCTGGACAACATAACAAGACCTCATTTCTCCAAAAAAGAAAAATATATTTATATATTATATTTTATTAATAATAGATATAATAATAAAATACACATATATTTATTTATCCATATTATTATATATCATTGATAAAATATATATTTATTTATATACACACACACAAATTAGCAGGACATGGTGGTGTGCGCATATAATCCCAGCTAATCAGGAAGCTGAGACGGAAGGGTCGCCTGAACCCAGGAGGTCGAGGCCGCAGTGAGCGGTCATTGTACCACCGCATTCCAGCATGGGCAACAGAGTGACACCCTAACTCAAAACTTAAATAAAATAAAAAATAAAAAAATCAATGCATTGATTGATTAAAATAAAATAAATAAAAATAAACCAGTGAAGAGGGTTGATAGGATAAATGATGTGATTTGACTTATGTTAAAACAGGGTTTCTCCACTTCAGCACCACTGGCATTTGGAACTAGATACCGTAAATCTCTGCGGTGCGGTCTGCCCTGTGCATTTAGAGGATGTTTTGCGGCATCCCCGGCCTCTACCCACTAGATGTCGGTAACACACCCATCCCCCAGTTGTAATGACTGAAAATGTCTCTGGACATTGCCGAATGTCTCCTGGGGTTCAAAAATCACCTATGATCCAAGCTCTAGCTTTAAGGATCACGCCCAACTGTGCTGCTTTATATCAAAACTAGCATAGAACAGCTGGGTTTTTCTGTGTTAGCATTGAGAGGTTTGCTAGAACTCTCTCACCGAATTAAAATTCAACTTAAATGCGTCTCCACTGCGTGCTTGGGTTTACTCATCATATCCTAATGCAGAGGCCAAGACTACTTTTGAGTCAGATCCTGGTGTGATTCATTTCTCCTGTACCTATAAAAATAGCACCAGGCAGAGGTCACAGAGAAATCCTGTATATAAGCTGAAAGAGAATGCCACAGGTATTCAGACAAATTAGTGTTACAGTACACCCATCCTAGGGATACCACTGGGCTACACAACCACTTTTTTATTTCATCAGATGCAGAGGCACAAAAACGTCTCAGATGCACCTTTCATTACCATACAGGATTTCCAGCATCTATGTCCCTACTTGTTGGCTTAAAGCCGCTGAGAATTTCAACTACTTCCTTTTGGCGTGACTTCTCTTCATTCCAAAAACCCGAATGGCCACTGCTGGGAGGCACGAACAGGCTTGATGGTGTTTTTCTGTGTCTTTCCTAAGAATTCTCCATAACGTATGCATCTCGTATAGGCACTTTGATAACAAAGACCTCTTCAGACTGAATGCCAATGTCCTCTGGATTTGTTATTGTTAGAATTCCTTCACTCTGACATACAGGTCAAGGGGAATGCTTTCAACAAGGAATGTTGCCACCATTCGTGCTGTAAGATACCACTTTACAACAAAATCAAATGATCAGAAGTTTCTGCACTTGACCCTCAATGTGTTTGAGTCTAGAAATCAACAAGTTAGGACATAGAGGTGTTTACGTGCTTGGATCTCACTGGGCGGAATGGTGATAGTGAGCTAGGGCTGACGTGTGATTCAATGTGCCAAGAACTCCCTGGTTAGTGTCAGCAGGAGCCAACCCAAAGTGGGACTGTCTCTATGGTTGTGAGAATCTCTATTTCAGCTGCAAGCATACGGTGTTTCCACCTGCAGTTTCCAGTTCATTGCCACCGAGGCATGGGGGATAGAGTCACAGAAAGAAGCAGGCTTGTCCTTTGCATCAGCAAATGAAATAATCAGGGAAGACTTGACACAGAGGAGTTGAAAATAACAGAATGAGTGTAGGCGGACAGTGGAGCCCTTTGGGTCTCGGTCTGAAGCCAGCCGCAACGCTGCTGACTGGCTGTGAAAGTTTTACAGACAGATGAACCTCCCCAAGCCTCAATGACCTCATCTCGAAAATAGTCCTAGCAGTGACAACTCTTTGGAATTGTTGCGAAAACAAGAGCACACCAAGGATAACATATAGCATCTAATAAAGACTTGGGCGATGGTAATTATTGTAAGAGCAATGCGAATAAATAACACATTGGCCACTCACTCTCATGTGCCTAAAAGGATCTATTCCCTTGTTCCAATCCAGAGCTATCCTTAAGTAGACAGATGTTTTTAAGGTTAAAATTATACATAAAAATTTAGCAGATCATGTGAGGATTGCAGTTCATGTTGTATGACGATTTCTAAAATGTATTTGGCTACAATTTAACCTGCTGATTGGAAACAAGGTAATATTTTAAACTTTAATAGTGAAAATAATGGTGTTGAGTTTTATTTAAATGTGCTAGTGGCTTCTGAGATAGAAATCAGTTACAAGGAAACCAGCATCAAGTATTGATACCAACTGGCAACAAAGTGTCTCAGAGGACTGAGCAGGTTATCACTAAATGTAAGATTATTAGACCCTTGGGCAGCCCTCATGGCACTGAGAATAAAACCTCCCAACCCCTCACTGTGGTGGCCTCCCAAGCCCTGATTCATGAGGATGTTACCACCTGGTTCCTTGAGAAAGTTGAGCTCGTTCCTGAGACTCTTCACATGCAGCATGGAGGTTGCCCTTTCTACACAAGCACCTCCTTCTCCCCTCTTTCCCTGAGTGGTCCCATGGACCTGACCCACTCTTCTTGAAAACGTAGCCGGCCCACCAAGGTTTTCCACCCAGCTAGGAGTCCCCCACTTTTAATCACCTGCTTGCTTCTGTATCGGCTTTTTCATTGTCAGTCACCTTTCTGGGAGATAGGCTGCAAGCTACCAGACTGCGGTATTTGTTGTGTATATCCTGCCCGTAGTGTCTGGCACATAGTAGGCACTCAATAAGTAACCGAATTACAGAATCAAAACATAAAATCAAATAGCTTAAAGAGAAATGAGAGTAGGTGAATAGCTGTGTGTTGGGCAGGTTAAAACCTAACCTGCTTTAGTGACATTCAGAAGGTTTTTTACAAAGAAAGACAGACTAGAGTTGACCAAACTGAGTTGATATTCTTTCAGTTTCAGCCTGTTCAATAAATGCTCACTGTCAAGAGCTAAAACACTTAAGATCACCCTCACTTCTCACGTTTGTCACTGTTCTTGTGCATGCCAGCTGGACTGAAGTTCTTTTTGGTTTATATGTGCCAGGAAGTCAGAAGACACAAGGGCTCCTTGGAACCTTTGAACATAAACTCTTCTGCCTGGCTTTCGAAGCTCTAATTATTTCCCCTTTATTCTGTACATCCAGCATGTTCTACCTATACATACTCACACGGTCCCTTCAGGGCAGAACAAGCTGTGCTCTGTGGATACAGATGAGAGGTCACTGCAGGTGATCTGACCAAGGTCCTGACCAGTGGGTGGGAAGCATCAGGACTGCCGCGGGAAGAGCCCGTTCCAGCCAGAGGGGGCGAGTACACAGAGCACTGAAACATCAGTCAATGTGGGGCACTTGGATAAACACCCATGGCCTGTGGTGCTGTTTGAGTGTATTTCCAAAGGGGCAAGGGGAGGTAGTGTCAAGAAAAGAGTTGGGAAAGATCAGATCAGGGTCAGCTGGAGAGACAAGCTCTGGAGAATGGGCTCTTATTTTCTTCCTTCCTTCCCTGACTTATTCTTTACTTTCGTCCCTCCCTCCTTCCCTGCCTTCTTCCCTCCCTGTTTCCTTCCTTCCTTTTTTTCCTTCCTCCCTTCTCTTCTTCCTCCTTCCCTCCCACCCTCCTTCTCTCATCCTCCTTTTTTAAAACTTTTTTTTTTAGATTTTAAATGACCGTAATTTATTCAAGAGTTTTAATCATGAAAATGGTGTAACCTAATGTGTCCTTTAGATACGAAAGACTGAACAATAATCAGAACATATAATATTGGAACAGTTCCATCCTACCTCTTTCGGGCTGTATGGCTCTGAGGAAGTTTAATTCTCTCTTCAGCAAAATAGGGATGTCATCTATGACTATGAAGGCACCTGTAATTGGTGTTAGCAGTGATCACACACTGTTCTACCCTATTTAAAGTATAATAAAACAAATGATGCTTATTGTGTCTTTTGAATAATGTGTGAGCCTAAAACCTTAGAAAGGCCTAGTTTTAAGACAGTCAGAATCTATTGCACGTCAGCAGAAGAGAACAAAAGCAGCCCACATATCCTTGACGCTGAATCAAAAATCCCCAGTGGGTTTGAACTTTTCTGGGGTTCCTTGGGAAGCAAGAGACAATCCCAGATACACCTCTGCAGCCTGAGAAAGGGAACCCGAGAGAACGGTGGTGTGGGAGAGGCCATGGCTGACCCTGTGATGGACACTTGTGTGTGATTTACAAACTCCAGTGACAGTAACTATAAAAACATCCACCTCGTTGAGTACCAATACTCTAGCATTTGTTTATTTTACTTTATTTATATGACATGGTTTTAAAAAGTCTTTGTTTGGCTCTTTAGCTGAATTTCCACTGGCTTCTGTGTTCATACCTCTCAGAACACTCAATGTAAGAAGTATATTAAATATTCAAGTAATTGCTTTAGTGTGTGGCATGCAGAAGTAGAGGCTTGAAGTTCAGCATTGCAAAATGAATAATAAAACTCTTTATTGAAATGGTGAACATGTATTTCTTATCTTTTTTAAGCTATAAGAATTGTCTAACTTTATTTAAATTTGACAATTCAGAAAACTCCTGAAACATAAACATATTGTCTTTTCTAGACAGGCAGTGTCATAAAAACAAGTTATTTGATCTGGGATGTCAAAAAGTCTGCATAGGCTGGGTGTGGTGGCTCAAACCTGTAATCCCAGCACTTTGGGAGGCCGGAACAAGAAGATTGCCTGAGTCCAGGGGTTCAAGACCAGTCTGGGAAACTTAGTGAGACCTCATCTCTATGATAAATCAAAAAATTAGCCAGGCATGGAGGCACGTGCCAGTAGTTTCAGCTACTCGGAAGGCTGTGGTGGAAGTATCACCTTAGCCCTGCAGGTTGACGCTGTGGTTGCAATAATTTTGCCACTTCACTCCAACCTGGGAAAAATAATGAGACTCAAACTTTAAAAAAAAAATCTGCATAAATATGTTTGAAAATTACAGATTGTAAAATTGATTTTACCACATAATATATTCTTTTTAGTTTAACAGTGCTATGGCAAATTTTAACAAAACTATGTAGGCTACATATTTGATTAAAGATTATTATACATTTATTTTAGATGTACTTATTGTTTATTGGATGCATTTCATTATTTTTTCCTCCTTTTTATAACTATTACCTATGTTCTATTCAAATTATTTAGTGTACATTATCAGAAAATAATTATCTTTTCTAAAATTTGTTTTAGGTTTCGAAACTAACATGAACCTAACTAGCCGAGATGACCCTAGTACATCAGAAATTGCTTCAGAGACTCAAGATAGAAATGCAAATAACCATGGAATTCAATTATCTAATTCACTATCTAGTGCTATAACTGCTGAAAATGGAAACTCTGTCTCAAACGGTAAGCATTTTTTTAACACTCAGAAGTAAATGAATAAGTTTTAAGCTGTATCAACTTCCTAGGTAAAATGGATTTACAACATAGCAATGACACAGGCTTAAGAGCTGGAAAATAGAATATAAACTGTGAAACTTCACTCTGGTGTTATTGTCAGCATATTATTGCTTAAGTGAAAGAGTTAGAATTATAATTGCTTATTTGTTGACTTTTCAGAAATTGTATGGAGTGTTGGTCTATAAGAACCAGTGTAAAATGAATCTTATACTGATCAGGAGGAGAAAATGGACTCTCTACTTGTGTTTTTAATTTAAAAAATTATTCTCACCACTAAGAAATATGAAGGAAAATAAAATTAAAGAAATAATGAATGGCGAACTGGCTTTAGGTATTTTAAGTGTGTTCATGAGTATATCATTTAGAATCAGTTTGGCTATGTGTATCCAGAGCTGTGTAATAGTGGCCTATACAAATATTTCCTCTCTCACACACAAAAGAAGACAAGGGCACCTGGTAATGGCTGTTGGGAGATTCAGACCAACCTTCCCTGGAGAACAGGCAGCTGAGGTGGACAAAACGTGTTTTGGTTTAGTTTGATTGATGTTGTTGGGGAACTATCAAGGTAGTGAAACACTGAGAAGAGACAAGATGTTGGGGGGGGGTTTCCAATGTGAACCCAAGCGAGAAAGTCCGTATTCTAGGCTTGTCTTCTAGGGACATTAAGGGCCCCCACATGCTTTGGAGAAAGCAGCTAAGGAAGAAAACTGTGCTTCTGATGGCTTTCTAGGATTATAGGGACACACCCTGAGTCTTGGGCCCACCAAGACTTTAGGGTAGGACTTTGAAGTGTCCATTCCAAGAGTCAGGGTGAACCAAAACCAGGAACCACAGCCTGTCTATGAATTGCCTAAAGCCCAAAGTCAGAGTGAGATACTCTGGACATAACAGGGCTCACAGGGACCCAAGAAAAATGCTTATGAATCTATCCCTAAGGACAAAAATAGCATCCTAGCTTTAGCATATTCTTACAAACCACTTTTTCAAATACAAAGTCCAACACACAAACAAAAATAACCAGGCCTAGAAGCCCACAAAATAAGGTTTAAAAAATCACAAGCAGAAGTAGCAGTTAATTGCAATATATCCACAGAGGCTCAAAAGATTGGAGTTCAAAGGCATCTGCCTTAAAATACGTATGTTTACGTATAAAAAATAAAAGAATGAAAGCATCAGCAGAAATGGGAAACCATAAAGAAGTTGTCCAATGGAAATTCTGAGATTGAAAAATGCAGTAATAAAAGGAAGTACTCCAGAGGATGAAGTTAAATTTAATTAGACACAATTGTTAACAAAAACAAACAGAGAACAACTGGGGATGTGGGAGATAAATCAGAATATTTTGGCATGAAACAAACCAAAGCAAAAGAGAAGAATGGAAATGCCAGATGGTGGCTTAAGACATAAAGATCACAGTGAGAAGGATGACTGGGATCTCAGGAAAAGAAAAAAGAGTACATGAGCAGAAAAAAAGACTTGGTGAGCAATTTTAGACCCTTTTCCAACACTGACAAAAGAGCATCAAGAAACGAAAGAAAGAAAGAAAGAAAGAAAGAGAGAGAAAGAAAGAAAAAGGAAGGAAGGAAGGAAAGACACTTAAGTTGGCAGTTTTTAACTACAGTTCAACATTACACTTTTCACATGATCCAGTAATCCTACTTGTCAGCATCTACCCAAGAGAAATGCTTATAGTGGCTTTATTTATCATAACATAAAACCAGAAATTAATCCAATGTCCTTCAACTGACGACTGGCTTGTATTAGTTATCCACCACCGGGCAACAATTACCTCCAAAACTTAGAGGCTGATACAAGTGGCTCATGATTTCCTCGTTTCTGTGGGTTGGGAAGCTGTGTGCCACTTAGCTGAATGGCTTTGGTGGAAGATCCCTCATGAGATAGCAATCAAGCTGTCAGCCAAGGCGACATTCATCTTGAGATTTGAGTGAGGGCTGATCCATTTTCAAGGTCACTCACATGGCTGTTGGCAGGCCTCAGGAGATTCTCATCCAAGGCCACTCATATAGGCCTCCCCATGGGGCAGCCTCACAGCAGGGCAGAGGCCTCCTTCCCAAGCACCCTGGATGGAAGCCACAGTCTCCACATGACCTAATCTGGGAAGTGGCAACCCCTCACTCTCACTTTCGACTGAGTCACTAAATCCAGGCCATGGGCAGGGGTTCCATGAAGGTGAGTGCCCGGAGGCTGGCTCACTGGGGACATCTCAGTCCCCAGTGAATTAGACATGAATAAACTGCAATAAATAAGAGGGATCATCTGTTACACTTCAAGTACAAGGGCAGTGGAATGACATATTTAAGATGCTCAAACAAAATAACTGCCAACAAAAATTCCTTCAAAAATGAAGGGGAGTTAAGGATATTTTTAGGGGAAAAAAATTGAAAACCAAAATAATTAGGCATTGACAAACTCTGAATGCTCAGAGATACAGGAAAAAAAATAAAGAACAATGAAAAGGTGAGTTAGGAGGGGGTAAAATAATATTTAATATTATATGATGATAAATCTAACTTGTTGGCTATAGTCTCGAAGCTAACCCTGAAAGAACATCAGTGGGGAAGATAATTTCCAAAGTAATAAAGGGAGTGAAAGAGAATGTTTAAAAAGTCAGTCCACAAGATGACTAAAAGGTGTGAAATAGGAATATCCCAAAGGTGGAACTAATAGAAAGTTCTTAGATGGTTGATAAAATCACACGTATGAAGGCAAACTTCAATTATATTAAACTTTACAAGACTCCTTTAGTGAAAATCTACATTAAAGATGATCGATCATTGCAATGTTTTTAAAACTAAAGTTTCTGAAAACATAAAACACAAGGATTCTGAAAGAATAAACGAAAAGAGGTAGAAAAGGAAAAGATATAACATGCAAATATCAAAAAGCAGCAGTAACAATGTTGATGTATTTGAAAGTTAAGGACTGCATCTAAATAATCAGTAGATTCAATAAGAACTCCAGAACCTGGGAAAACTGCTGCCACTGGGGAGAGCCCCTGAACCTAGGGGAGAGTCCTGCACCTGAAATAGTGACCCTGTACTTGAGAAGAGTCCCTCCACCTACAGCAGAACCATGTACCTTATGAAGAGCTCCAGCATCTGAGGGAGAGCTCCTGACTGCGGAGAAAATTCATGCACCTAAGGGAGGGCTCTGCAGCTGAAAAAGAGTCTCGCAACTGAGGCAGACACGTGCACCAGAAATAGAGCCCTGTATCTCAGTTACAGCACTGATGCTGAAGGACAGCTCCTACAGCTGAGGATGAGCCCCTCCATCTGAGGATGATCTCTGCAACTGAGGAAGAGACCTCAGTGCGAGATGGAGCCCTGCACCTTAGGGAGAGCCCTGAACCTGAAGAAGAGTCCAGTACCTGATAAAGACCCTCTGCACCTAAGGGAGAGCCCTGCACCTGATGAAAAGTTTTTGCACATGAGGCAGAGGTTCTGCCCTAAGTAA